>CAVNYN010274098.1:0-45374 GCA_963692815.1 Nyctanthes arbor-tristis
TTATAGGGAGACATGTAAATGTGATATTAATATGTCTCCCTATAATTGCTCATTTGGATATAAGTCAATATTATAACCAATAATTAGTTGACAAAATTATGATAATAATGCAAAAGAAAAATTGAGGACATAATTGCCTTAGTAGACAAATATTGAAGACTTTTAACACAATAAAAAAGTTGTGTAACAGAAGAAATTTTTGGTGTAAAAATAATTAAGACAAAATTTTTAGGATATGTTTGCTTTACTATTTTTAGTTTTCATTTATTGGTCAGAAACTTTAATATTGAATTACAAAATAAAAAAATAAAAAATTAATACAAAACCAAACTGAAAATTGATATATGAAGAAAATATTCTCTTAGTAAATCTATTTATCAATGAGGCTTGAAAACTAGCTATTTTATAGACTAGGTTATTTGTGTATATCTTATCTTCTTAGGTATTTGATAGAGTTATCCATATTCAAAGTTTTTTACTTTTTAATTCAATTTTTTTAAATTTACATGTGTGTGTGTCTTGTCTAGGAAGTATTTCCAAGCTTGGATTAGACTATTTTATGTGTTAACTTTTTATTACATTTTATATGCTTTTAAGTTGAGTCGTTATCATATTATTTCTTTTGTATATAATAAATATGGATAAATGTGATTTAACTAACGTTTCATAGTTTACAAAATTCTCATTACATTATAATCATAGAGAAAAATAAGATATTTGAATTCTCAAGATCTAGGAATGGTAATGAGTCGAGTCAGAATCGGGTATGCTATACCCATTACCCTATACATCAAAAAATTTTTTTTGTTCTATTCATGTATCCATCTCCACTTAAATGGGGCATGGGCTGGAGATATGCCGGTGCGGGTACTTATTAATTTAGTGGCCCATTTATATATCTATATGCTTTTATTTTCATTTTTACTTAACAATGAAAAGCATTATAAACACGAGATGTATCCAAGGTGGAATTACGATTACGATTGAGATTAGTAAACTTTCTTGGTAAGTTTCATTATCTTTTTACTTTTCAAATAATTAGAATTTTCGGTAAAGACTTTTGTTTTTTTACAAGAAATAGTTAAACGGGCTGGGTATGAGTAAAAAAATATGATAACCTTCCTCGACCCATTCTCAAGTCAGGCCGATTTTCTTTATTCCATCATCGACCTAATTACTAGTTTAGGTTGGGTATTCTCCGTCTTAATAGGTCGGGTACCCACAGTATCGAGTTTGACGGTTTTTTTTTACCATTCATACTGAGTTCACTTAATAGCATTTCATATCGAGTAAAATATAATAACTATTATTTAATAATAAAATAATAGAAATATTACAGCTCAATGTGATTAAATATATATTACTTAACATTTCGTATTAATATTAAGATATAATTTGATTTAATATTTTCATGTACAACGCATGAGTGAAAATCTAGTATTCATTAAATAAGAGCATATTGAAAAAAATTATTTGTAAAACTTACTTTTCCCCGAAAATTTTATCATTTTTCTTCCTTGACCTTTTTTAAATAAACAAATATATACTTATTATGGCAAACCTAATTCAAAAACATGGTTTCTATAGTTGATTTTCCTTATGATGCACTACACTGCAAATCCTTTTGTTTTTGTGTTGTGTCCCCTTAATGCATGACAATTGAGACAAGCCACAAGTTTGACAACGTTATTATCATTAACTTCCAACCTCAAATAGAGGATTCAAAATTCATTAATTAATTGAAAACAACAAACAAAGGGGCCCACTTTGGGAATCTAGAAGTTGTGGGGCGGGGGAGTGTGGGTATGTGGGGTGGGTGGGTAGGGGTAGATTTGGAGCTGTCTTATTATAGTACACTCTTTAGTTTGTAGCCACTAACCGCAAAGTATTATGAGGAATGAAAGCAACCCTCTTCTAATTTTCATCCACCAATTTCATATCTGCCCTGTCCCATATATGATACACCCAACAATTTATTTCAATAGGCCCTCCAATTTTATTGCATTTAAGGGACAATAGTATATATTCTAGAAACTGGATTTGGGTTTGGTCAAATATTGCACCCTAACTAATGCTTGTCCCGTGTTATCCCATTCATGTGGAGACAATGACGAGAACTTGGTCCTGCTTCAAACTCGTATTGACTCTTGTTTTTCATATTTAGGGAGTATTCCAACATAAAATTCAAGAGATAAAACATATTCAACTTAATTGTTTCAAAACAGATTGAACTTAACACAATATCTTCAAATGCTAACTACACTTTAATACATTGTTAACTATTCATTGAACTTTAGAAATCCTCTATCATCACTCATTCACGAACAATATGTTAAATTTGTTGAATGGAATTGCTGATTTGTCTGCCCACTTTGCTGGACAAAAGCTACAGTTGCCTGTGGTGAAAGTCGACCACCAATAACCCAACCAACTTCAGTGTCATTTAGCCCAAAATTATTGTTTTCCCAAAAATTCGAATACCTTGATTCCACCATTCTCACACATCGTTGGCGGTATACCCTTTCAAATAATGCCATAGGAAGCTAGTTTCATTGCTACACTGCATTCCACTTGGATAAATAATAACTACACTCCAACTCTGTTGCCAACAGCTGGCACTTTATGGCACCAACTATTGACAGGGACACCAGGGCTACGGCCTCAAGAAAATGACAACTATCAATAGAGGTTAGTTATTTATTTTTATTGGTTGGTTTTAGAAATAGACTTGCTGGAACTATATCATTTTAAATAATCACAAATTCCACTCAGTATACTTGTCTTGGAATGATAACATAAATTCTAAAAATTCATTAAATTCCACGATAGAGACATCCCAATAAAATTCATAGCATATAAATCTATTAGAATTTGACGAATTCTATGAGATTTTATTAAAATGTATAAAATTCATAAGAAACCATAAGTCTTTAAAAAAACCCATTATATTCCACGTTGAGGACATAAGACATGCCCTTTATTTGATTTTTTAAATTAAGAAGAACTTTGTATCTGCAAAAAGGATATAAGTAATTGATAATTGAGTATACTAACGATAGGAGAAATTATTCTTGGAGAGGTGAGGGGAGAAGTAGAAAATAGCGAGAAAATTTAATGACAACTTCAATTTTAACTTGGATACACACTTAGAAATCAAATATTTACCCTTCATATTGGACAACTCTACTAATATAAAATTTTGGTTTTCAATCAATGCTTTGGTTTGGATATAAATTGAAGATTTTTTTTTTCTTTCAATTAATTCGATAGTTTTAAGAAAATAATTTCAAAAAATAATTCGAAGACAAAGTTTCATACATATGGTTTTATATAATTTTTAATTAATTTGTTGTGTGTCATAACGGCACACAATGATCCATGTGGTTACATATTATGCACATCATGACATGTGCATCATATGGGTGTAGGCCTGAATGTGGTTTGATTTGGTCGTGATTTTAAAAAAGCCAAACTAAATCAAAAACCGACTTTTTTTTTAAAAGAAAATAACCATTTTGTTATTCTGTAATATTAAAGACAAACCAAAATCAAACTGTTCGGTTTTGGTTTGGTTTGATTTGGTCATAGTTATATAAATAATTATAAAATACTAGTTCAACGAGGTTATCGACTAAAAATATGTACCTTATATGAGAATCAACTATATTCTTGGGTTTGAGTTATATGATTTTAATAGAAATTTAGATTTTTTTGTAACTTTATTCTTTTAACTTTAAGAATTTGAATCAATAATTAAGTTGATAAATTAAAAATCAAATCCTTTAACGTGGTTATTGGTTTTTGAACGAAAACCATAACCCATGGTTATTCGTTTTAATAACCATAATTGTTCGAAAATTTAGAAAACCAAACCAAACTTGACCAAAATGCGTGATTTCGGTTTGGTTCGGTTAGTTATGGTTATTTTACTCTACCCTAATTGGGTGCCAATAACATCATCCAATATGAATGTAAGAAAATTCCTTACATAAAAAAAAAAGAGTCCCGCTTTTTGTATGTAGTCATTTAGCCAATTTTTTTGCAAAATAAGGTAAATTTACCGCATTATCCTTAAATTATTTTTCCCAATAACGTAATACATAAGGGTAAAATTGTGAGTTTACCCCATTTTGTTAATGAGTACCTATAAATAGTATTTTGTTCCAGAGAGAAAAAATATTACCAAATATATTACTCTGTAAAAGTTATTGTATAATTTTTTTTATACATTCTAAAAAACTCATATATATATATATATACAGACGAGTAATTTAGACGTGCAACGATAACATAATGTTAAACACATAATAGTAACAAAATATTTTAATTCTAAATTGTTAAGCAAACAATTGTTAATTCCAATTTTAAAACTTATAATTGTAATGCCAGTTACAATTATTTTAGAGTATGAATGACAGCTACACTGTTTTTCGAGTATTTATTTTATTCTTTCTTTAGTGCTGATGATGATGATAATAATTGAAAAATCTTTAGCTATATAAGGTGTATTGACATTGTTGTATGATAATAATTGAAAGTAAGTTGGGTAGGTGATTGAAATTGAATAATAAACTAAAAGAATTGGAATTAAGCGCAATAAAAAAGTTTTAGTAGAGAAGTTTAATGGCAAATAATAATGAGGATAAAAAGTATTAGTGACATATAATAAATCGAGAGCAATAAGAAATAGAGAAAAAAGATATGAACAAAATGGGAAACCGAATGTTCTACGAAGATTTCACATTTTATACGGAGTAAGGTGGTGGGTATGATTTTTGTGCCTGGGAGACTTATTATAAACAATGCGATAGTGGCTTTCGAGCCACTACATACCTTGGGGAAGAAGAAAAATGGAAAGAAGGGTTTTTTGGCACTTAAACTAGATATGAGCAAAGCCTATGATTGGGTGGAATGGGCCTTTGTTCAAGCAATTATGGAAAAGTTTGGCTTCCCTCAAAGATGGACTCAATGTGTCATGGATTGCATATCTACTTTGGAGTACACCTTCACGTTCAATAGCTACTACAAAGGGAAATTGTCACCCTCTAGGGGTTTGAGACAAGGATGTCCGCTTTCTCCATATCTGTTAATCTTATGTACGGAAGCCTTTTCATCCCTTATCCAGCTGGAGGAATGTAATGGAGGTATTTGCAGGCTGAATTTGCAGGCTGAATTGCACAAGGAACAGACCGCAGGTAACTCACATTTTCTTTGCAAATGATTCAATCCTTTTTTTTTTTTTTCAAGCAAAGGACCAAGACGTGGAGCACATTTTGAGATTCATGACTGTTTTGGGAAGGCCTCGGGATAGCAAGTAAATTTCGATAAATCCACCACTACCTTTTCTCTAAACGTGACAGAAGATGACAAGCATAATTTAAGGTCAATGTTGAGAATCAACGTCACTCAGCAACATGACAAATACTTGGGTTTACCGGCGGTGGTGGGAAAGAACAAACGAAGAGTCTTTGGAATGCTCAAGGCGAATGTATGGAAGAGTTAAGAACTAGAAAATGGGCTTCTTTTCAGCATCATGCCAATAAATTATGGTTAAGGCAGTGTTACAAGCCATTCCAACTTATGTTATGAGCCTCTTTCGCATTCCGATCACATTTTGCAACGAGATTAGAAGCATTATGTCAAGATTTTGGTGGGGGTAGCGGACTCAAAGAGGAAATTAGCATGGATCAGCAGGAATCATATGTACAAAGGGAAGAAGGAATGGGGGCTGGGATTTCGAGATCTGACGATTTTTAACCAGAGTCTCCTAGCGAAACAAATATGGCAACTGATCCAATACCCAAATTTGATGGCTGGACAACTTACGAGCAAATACTTCCCTGATGGGCATGTGCTTCAAGCTAGAGACAAGGCGAGAAGTTCCTATCTTTGGCAAAGCTTTATATGGAGGAAGGACATAATCTTAAAGAAGGTACGGTGGAGGGTAGGAGATGGGAAATCTATTCGGGTTTGGGATGATTCCTGGCCTCCTGGCAATAACCTATTGCATCCCTGTACTGCGCTTTCGAGTGAAGTAACCGGGGATTGGGACAGTCAACTAATAAGTCGAACTTTCTGGCTGATTGATCAAGACCGTGTACTATCTATTCAGATTGGCGAAGGGCTATAAGATTGCCTCATATGGAACACTTCAAGTAATGGGAGCTACACGGTCAAACAAGGATACCATCTGAAATATAGAGAGGCGAACGATGGAGATACAGAAGAAGGGAACGCATATAGCATCCCAAAGTTTTAATTCGGGATCAATAAGTTTCAAATATACTTTACGAATAATTTTGTAATTTTGATAAGTTAAAATTTTGAGGGTTAAGACTTATTCTAACTTAAATGAAAGGACCTTGAGTAAATAAAATCAAAGTGAAGTGATCTTTACAAGACAGTACAAAGTATAGGAATTTGTTGAGTAATAAATGAGCGAACCTTATTGCACCACATCACATATGGTGCCACATCGCACCAAGTGTCGCGTTTGGATTGGCGGAACTCAAGAATTAATCAAAAAACAATTAAATCCGCCAACTATAAGATCGGACTCAAGGGAAGAGAATTTGCTCAAACTTTCTCCAAGAAATTCTATCCATCTAAAATAAGCAAATTCGTCCCAAACTATGGTGGGGTGAAGAACAACCATTAAACCCTATCAATATACCTTTTTGTCCCTTGAAAAGGACTCCTCACTATATATAGAAAGATTCTAACTTGAAAAATATCTTTGATTGAGGAATAACAAGACTTTGGAAGCACTTTTCTTGGTTAGAATTATTCAAGCCATCTTTGGGAAATAAAAAGGTGAGTAACACGTGTCTTGGCTCTCTCCCTCTTCAAAACTCATTTCTTCATTGAATCTCTTTGGTATTCGATACTTGACTGTGCGTAATTGCTTTCCATGCTCCTATTATATTGTTTTGACATTTGATACCTTAGTGCTTGTTTTTGGATAAATGATTATTTTTTGCTTTTGGGTATCACTAGTGGCGCTATCTACCCGTTTGCCTTGCTTTGTAGAAATCTTTGTGGTAATATGACCATGCTAAGTGATCTTGGTTATTTTGAATTATTGAATCTGTGTCTTGCGCTTACAGGTAGGGGCTAAGCTAGTGGTGGCCTGACTTGAGCATATGATTGGTTTCCTTTATGGTATTATAGCCTTTCTTGCAATTCATCATGAGTCAATGCGTGCTGTTATTCACTGGGTACTTTATACTCACCACCTCCTTTCCCTTTTAACAACCTTGTCAGTGTTGAATTAATAAGCTTTGTGGCCGAATCGTACCAAGGATGGAGAACATACATGTATGTGATCGAGATTTTGGTGTATAGTTAAGGTTTCATTGTGGGTGACCGCAATAGTTATTGTAAAGTTATAATGACATGATATTATTTGACTTGTATTTGTAAAGTCTCGCTTTCAAATTATGAATCGAGATTTATTTCTCAAATGCTTGTACTACCATTAAACGCCGATAATATGAGAAAATAAGGTAATAAATTTGGGGGCGTGACAAGGTGGTATCAGAGCATGATCCTACGGCCTCACATATATGTATCGCTCCTACTTGGATAGATCCGTGCACTAACATGTATTGAGATCATTTATATTAATTGATAATAAGTTAGATTTGACCTTAGTGATATTATAGATTTGGCTCTTAAAGGTTTATCAATTGCAACGAAAAATTTTTTTTTTTGCACAGTACGGGTGCACCATGGGAGCTGTGCGGCCGTACTGAGCAATCTGTTTTGGGCAGAAAGCTCGATGCTAGTGCATCGGGTTCAATAGGATGGCTACATCAAACCTAAGTCGGTACGGTGTGCCAGATTTTTTCTGAAAATTTCACTCAGGTCCTTGAACTTCTTGGTTTCTTCTAGATCAATCCAAACACTTATTTTATGCTATTTTAAGTCCCGAATTCTACTTCTTTCACATAATTGATCTTTATTTCAATCAAAAGAATTTTTTCTGAAAATTAACTCTTGTTGGTTATTATTAAACCTATTTTGAATAAAGTTCAAATAAATTATGTTATTTTAAGTGAATTAGATCTTGAATATTTCGTCAACTCGATCTTTGAGAATTTAGAGTATATTTGAATTAGATATGATTTTTGGTATTTTGAGATATTGGCACTACACATGGTAAAGAAAAGAAAGAGCGCAACAGAAGCAATTTACTGAAGTGATGATAATTCGGTTGCGTATTATGCTTTTAAAAATAATAATTATAATTGTTAGCGAATTTCGAGGACGAAATTCATTTTAAGAGGGGTAGATTGTAACATCCTCAAAGTTTTAGTTCGAGATCAATAAGTTTCAAATATACTTTATGAATAATTTAGTCATTTTGATAAGTTAAAATTTTGAGGGTTAGACTTATTCTAACTTAAGTGAAAGGACTTTAAGTAAATAAAATTAAAGTGAAGTGACTCAATTACAAGACAGTACAAAGTATAAGGATTTTTTGAGCAATAAACGAGCGAATCTCATTGCGCCACATCACATATGGTACCACATCTTGCCAAGTTTCGTGTTTGGATTGGCAGAACTCAATAATTAATCAAAAATAATTAAATCCGCCAACTATAAATTGGGCTTAAGGAAGGGAATTTGCTCAACTTTCTCTAAGCAATTCTATCTATCCAAAGTAAGCAAATTCGTCCCAAACTATGGTGGGTGAAAAACAACTATTAAAACTCACCAAAATGCCTATTTGTCTTTTGAAAAAGGCTCCTTACCATATATAGAAAGATTCTAACTTGAACAATGGCTTTGATTGGGGAACAACAAGACTTTGGAAGCACTTTTCTTGATTAGAACTATTCAAGCCATCTTTGGGAAATAAAAAGGTGACGCGTCTTGGCTCTCTCCCTCTTCGAGACTCATTCCTTCCTTGAATCTCTTTGGTATTCAATACTTGACTGTGCGTAATTGCTTCCCATGCTCCTATATTTTGCTTTGGCATTTGATACCTCGGTGTGCATACTTGTTTTTAGATAAATGATTACTTTTTGCTTTTGGATATCACTAGTGGAGTTATCTACCCGTTTGTCTTGCTTTGTGAAAATATTTGTGGTACTATGACCATGCTAAGAGCTTGTTTGATTCTTATTATTTGTCCAAATGTGGGGAATTTATAATAAGGAGAGAGGTAGAATGTGTATTGAAAATTTAAAAAGGTTTAAAATATGTGGTTGTAATTAACCAGTTGTCAAATCAGTAGTGGGTAAAATTATAAATTGAAAAAATAATAGGAATCAAACAAGCTCTAAGTGATCTTGGTCATTTTGAATTATTGAATTTTTGTGTCTGGGCTTACGGGTAGAAGCTAAGCTAGTGGTGACCTGACTTGTACATATGATTGGTTTCCTTTGTGGTATTATAGCTTTTCTTGCAATTCATCATAAGTCAATGCATGTTGTTATTCACGGGGTACTTTGTACTCACCCCCTCCTTTCCTTTTTAACAGCCTTGTAGGTGATAAGCTTTGTGGCCGGATCGTCCCAATGATGGAGAAGATGCATGTATGTGATTGAGATTTCAGTGTATGGCCGAGGTTTCGTTGTGGGTGGCCACAATAGTTATTGTAAATTTATAATGGTGTGATATTATTTGCCGTATATTTGTAAAGTCTCGCCTTCAAATTATGAATCGAGATTTATTTCTGAAATGCTTCCGCTACCGTTAAACATCGATACTACGAGAAAATAAGGTAATAAATTTGGGGGGGTGACAATGCAAGTTGATGCGTGGTGGAAACTGGTTTGGAACACTAAAGTGGCACCTAGAGTCAAGCATTTCATGTGGCGCTTGTCTAAGCACGCTATTCCAACAAATGCAAACCTCCTTCGTAAACATATCACTGCCTATCTTTCTTGTCCCCATTTCCATGGCCATGAAACCGAACACCATACATTCATACAGTGCCAATGGAGTGTAGATTTTTAGACGTCAATCGGATTATGGGGTCTTTTTAAACAAAGGTTAAAGGCAAGAAATCAAGTGGCATTTGGGGATTTTACTCGCTGGACGGCAAGCAATCGGGACTGTAATCAGTGTGAATTATTTTGCATGGGGCTGTAGACTATTTGGGGGCACTCGTAACAGGCTAGTTCATAGGGAAGGAGACCAAGGTGCACAATATGTCTGCGACATAATCACCACCGACCTAGAGAAATTCCAATGAGTCCAAAAGGAGAACTTTCGAGCTGAAACTGCCACAATAAATTCCAGACAAACAGAATGGGTGGACTGTAACATCCCCAAAGTTTTTAAATTTGGGATCAATAAATTTCAAGTATGTTTTATGAACAATTTGGTCATTTTGATAAATTAAAATCTTAAGGGTTAAACTTATTTTAACTTAAGCAAAAGGACCGGAGTAATTAAAATCAAAGTACGGTGACTTATTTACAAGACAGTGTAAAATATAAGGATTTTTTGAGCAATAAACGAATGAATTTTGTTTAGCCACGTCATCTCCACAAATATGTGATGCCAATCACACCACTTGTCGTAATTCAATTGGTGAAACTCAAAAATGATTCAAAAATAGTTAAATTCCGACAATTATAAATAGGGACTAGGAATGAAGATTTCCTCAAGTGTTTCTACCTATCGTCTATCTATCCAAAATGACGAAATTCGTCCATAACTATGGTGGGGCGGAAAACAACCATTAAAACCCACCAATATACCTATTTGTCTCTTGAAAAAAGATCCTTACTATATATAGAAAGATTATAACTTGAAAAATAGCTTTGTTTGGGAATAGCAAGACTTTAAAGGCACTTTTCTACGTTAGAATTATTCAAGCAATCTTTGGGGAATCAAAAGGGGAGCAACACGTGTTTTGACTCTCCCTTTTTGAAACTCATGCTTTCCTTAAATTACTTTGGCATTCGATACTTGACTGTGCACAATTGCTTTCGATAAATGATTATTTATTATTTAGGGGCATCTCTAGTGGTGCTATCTACCCGTTTTACCTTACTATGTGGTAATCTTTGTGGTATTATGACCATACTATGTGATCGCGCTCATCTTGAATATTTGTATCTTGCGGTTACGGGTAGGGACTAAATTAGTGATGTGCCCGACTTGTGTATATAACGGGTTTCTCTTTGTGCATAAAAGCAATATTTCTTGCATTTCATCATAAGTCAATACATGTTATTCACTGAGTACTTCATACTCACATATTTTTCTCTTTCCCTTTAAAAATCTTGTAGGTGTTAAATTAAGAGCTTTGTGGCTAGATCGTCTCAAGGTTGGAGAAGATATTTGTATGTGATCTAGATTTCAATATCTGGCCAAAGTTTCGTTGTAGGTAGCCCGCAATAGTTGTTGAAGAGCTATAATAATATAATATTATGTATAATCATGTTGGGCTTGTATTATTTGTAAAGTCTCACCCTTAGTTTTGAATCGAGATTAATTTTTCAAATACTTCCGCTACAGTTAAATGCCAATAATACGAGAAAATAAGGTAATAAATTAGGAGATGTGACAAGGTGGTATCAGAGCCTCGTTCTAAAGGCCCTACATGCATAATCTACTTTCTCTGAGGCGTTATTTGATCGGCTTGCAAGTAAGTGACTTATACACCTTTATCTAGTGTTTTAGTAAGGATTATGTTTATTAGTACATGGAAAGAGTCATGCAAAATACGAATTAAATAAGATGAAATTCCTTGGTATATTGGCATTGGTTAGTCCCCCTCTTTGAGTATCAACTTGGAGGTATGAATCTTGAACGTGGACAAGAAAATGACCTTTACAAAGTAATAGAAGAAAGCACCAAAATATAGGAGTAAGTCACCAAGGGAACCAACGCTTGGAAAACTTTATTAAAGGTAATGAAAACAAGAAAAATTGGATGAAAAGATCATAACTTTCAATTTGGTTCCAAGTGATAAAATAACCTTAAGAGGTGTCATATAGCCTCTATTTATATTAGAGTATGGTTTTGCATCAAAATAATTACAAGAAATGCAAGAAAAAAGAGCAAAAAAAAGGCCAAGAAATGAAGAATGCATGATGTCTTTCGGGTACGGGCGCACTGGTTTAGCAGGGCGGCCGCATCGCACGTTCTGTTTCTGCCTAAACCTACCATGAAGTCGTACAGATGAATCATGTGGCCGCATGGCACACCAAAAAAAAATCTGTTTACAAAACAGAATCGCCGGTGCGGCTGCACCAGCTCCAAAGTGCGCCCGCACCGAGCCTAAAGGCGGTGGACGATGCAGATTTTTTCAGAAAATTTCACAAAAGGTCCTCAAACTTTTTAGGTCATTCTAGATTGATTTAAAAGATTTATTTATGATCTTTTAAGTCTTGAATTCTATTTCTTTCACCTAATTGACCCCTGTTTCAACTAAAAAGAATTTTTTTTGTTATTTTTACACCCAAATCATACCTTGTTACTTGTTATTCAAACTATTTTGAATAAAATTTAAATAAATTATGTAATTGTCAAGACTTTGAATTCATGAAGGAAAGATAAATTTGATTTTGGTGGTACACATGGTAAGGAAATAAGAGTGCGCAACAGAAGCTATTTATTGAAATAAAGACGATCCGGTTGCGTACTATGCTTTTGAAAATAATAGTGATTGCCACAATGCTTAGTGAATTTCGAGGACGAAATTCATTTAAGGAGGGTAGATTGTAACATTCCCAAAGTTTTTAAATTTGGGATCAATAAATTTCAAGTATGTTTTATGAACAATTTGCTCATTTTGATAAATTAAAGTCTTAAGGGTTAAACATATTTTAACTTAAGTAAAAGGACTGAAGTAATTAAAATCAAAGTACAATGATTTAATTGATACCACAGTTCCAGCCCTTGATGGGTCTATCGTGACGGGGGTGTCACGCCCCCAATTTTTTACAATAGCGGAAGCATTAATATCTATATCTCGATTCAAAATCGAGGGAGAGACTTTACAAATACGATTCAAAAATGCTGAAATGCTTTCACTGTGCACTCTGATAATTAAACGCATTGTGAGCTACCCACAACGAAACCTCAGCCACACACCAAAATATCAATCACATACATGTATCTTCTCCACCTTTGGGACAATCCGGTCACATAGTTTCTTAATTTAATACCTATAGGATTGTAGAAGATAGGGGGTGAGTACAAAGTACTCAGTGAATAACAACATGTATTGGCTCACGTAAAACAATACAAAAGAGGGCACTTATTTACACAAAGGAGGTCATTCACAGAGACACAAAAATACAAAGATACTGTAGCGACCAAGAAAATTAAAATTTAATTTTATGACTTTCCAACTCGTGTCGCTACGACTTCTTCGACTTTTCAAACTTTTATCTACTCGTCTAGCCGCATCGAAGTATAATATGAGAATGCAAATTTCGTAACTTAACAAAAGTTCAAGTCGACCGAAATAATTCAAAACTTATCAAAATAATTTCTGACGAATTAATTTGAAGAACCGAACATTTGAAGTATATGTCAAGATGTCAACTTCTAATAATTCCTTATTCAACCTAAAAACTTTCAAATTGTTAAAAGTCCCATCTCTTCCAATTGAACTAGTTCTATTTAAAGCACCCAAAAACCATTTTCACACTCCCAAAGTTCATTTCATCCCAGAATAGGTAATTTTCTCCCTTTTCTCTTCCATCTTCTTCTTATTCTTCAGAAAAAAAAAAACTAACAACTAACACTTTTTTTTCTTCTTTCTTGAATGCAAATAAACTCAAGGCAACCAAGTGAATCAAGCAACACATCAAAATCACAACAAGAACAAGGTAAACAATTCATCCCTTGCTATATTCATCATACTTTACTATAGAAACTCAAACAAGAAGTGCACTAGAAATTTATACCAACAAAACATAACACACATTCTTCATTTTCCTCTACTATAAAAAAAAATGAAAAAAATCTGAAACGCAGTGAGCTCGGTCGAGCCAAGAAATCCAAAATTTGGCCCAACCTCAATCCTTATGCCCAAGTTTTGGAACGGGCACATGCTATATCAGACCACCTGAATCTGGGCCAGTTTGCTCCAAAACCAGCAGAACCCACTGGAAAAAGAAAGTGGGACAACCACCAGATGTGATAGGGCAAGTACCCTAGCAAGAAGGGTAAGACTGAAGATAGCTCCGAGATGAAGCTTAATCGTGATGCATCTAAGAAAAAACTTCTATGCTCGAATTGCTCAAAGCATCACTTTGGGGAGTGCCTACGAGGGAAATGTATATGTTATAAATGTAAGAATCTAGGCCATACTGCTTTTGAGTGCCAAGAGGGTAAGAGTACAGACGCATCGAAGAAGGAAAAGGCCCACATCTTCGGCCTGACTCAGCAGGAGGCGCAGAAAAGCGATGATGTGATCACATGTATCTTATCAGTTTTTAATATACCTGCTATTGTTTTGATTGATTCTGGTGCTACCAATTCATTCATCTCTGCTAGTTTCATTCTAAGACTGGTAATACTTGTCAAATAGTATGTGAGGCTTTAGAGGTTAATATCCTTTCAAGTGAAACTATTAGTACTAACGAGATATCTAAAGCTGTGAAATTAGAGATTGATGGAAAGAATATAGAGGCTGACTTGTACTTGAAAGATTTTGATATTATTCTAGGTATGGATTGGCTTAGTAGTAATTATGCCACTATTAAATGTTGTGATAGAGAAGTCCTCTTTCAGAAACCAAGAGAGTGTGAGTTTTTCTTTTTCAGAACGAGATGCAAAACTATACCACGAGTTGTGTCAATTATGAAGGCGTAGAAAATGTTGAAGAAAGGTACATGTCAGGGGTACCTAGTGAGTATTGTGAGTACACAGCCGCCCGAACTAACGACAAGTGATGTACTTGTCGTACGGGATTTTGTTGATGTGTTTCCTGATAATTTATCGGGTATCCTACCAGATAGAGAGGTGGAATTTACCATTGACTTGATACCGGGAGCGGCACATGTATCCAAGGCACTTTACAGAATGGCGCCGAAGGAGTTGCAGGAGCTAAAGGTGCAGATACATGAGCTGTTGGACAAAGGATTTATTCGACCCAGTGCGTCACCCTGGGGAGCTCCGGTATTGTTTGTTAAGAAGAAAGATAGCTCAATGAGGATGTATATTGATTACCGAGAACTGAATCATTTGACAGTTAAGAATAAGTACACTCTGCCCAGAATTGAGGACTTGTTTGATCAGCTAAAGGGTGCCTACGTGTTCTCTAAGATTGATTTGAGATCGGGCTACCATCAGCTTAAGATCAAGGACAGTGATATACCCAAGACAGCATTTAGAACTCGATATGGACACTATGAGTTCACAGTAATGCCATTTGGGTTGACTAATGCTCCAGATGTTTTCATGGATTTGATGAACCGAGTTTTCCATTCGTTTCTAGACCAATTTGTGATTGTCTTTATCAATGACATATTGGTCTACTCCAAGAGTACGGAGCAATGTGAGGAACACTTGAAAGCCATGTTGGGAACTCTTCGAAAGGAGAAGTTGTATGCTAAATTTAAGAAGTGTGAATTTTGGCTTGATCAGATAGCTTTTCTTGGCCATGTGGTTACTGATCAGGGTATTGAAGTTGACCCGGCCAAGGTAGAAGCTGTGACAAATTGGAATACACCCTCGAATATGAATGAGATACGCAGTTTTTTGGGATTGGCTGCCTATTATCGAAGATTTATTGAGGGGTTTTCGAAAATAGCTGGCCGCTGACGCAGTTGACCAAGAAAGGGATGAAGTTTCAGTGGACAGATAAGTGCGAAAGGAGCTTTCAAGAGCTGAAAGGAAAGTGGATCTCTGCACCGGTACTGTCTATTCCAGAAGGTTTAGAAGGATTTGTTATATACAGTGATGCATCTAAACTGGGTTTGGGATGTGTTTTGATGCATCATGGTAAAGTGATTGCCTATGCTTCCCAACAGTTGAAGCTGCATGAGCAAAATTACCCTATGCATGATCTGGAACTCGCGGCGGTAGTTTATGCATTGAAGATTTGGCGGAATTACCTTTATGGTGGTAAGTGTGAGATAAACACGGATCACAAGAGTCTCAAGCATTTCTTCACTCAGAAGGAACTAAACATGAGACAAAGAAGGTGGTTAGAAGCCATATAATACTTCTTTGGGTTAGTTTAATACTTGGAAATGAAGTAAAAGTTACCATTTTTCTTACTTCATTTTCATTCTATAATTCCACACCACTTGGCTTTTCTATTTCCTTCCAATTTTCTTCTTTTTATTGCAATTGATAAACATTTAATATCCAATTCTATATAATAATAGCATCACCAAAATAAAATTTAACTTATTATCAATTAGCATAAATGATTTCAATATCTATAAGTGCGCGGATCTGTCTAAATAGGAGCGATACATGTATGTGAAGCCGCATGACCATGCTCTGATACCAACTTTGTCACGCCCCCAATTTTTACAATAGCAGAAGCATTAATATCTATATCTCGATTCAAAATTGAGGGCGAGACTTTACAAATACGATTCAAAAGTGCTGAGACGCTTTAGCTGCGCACTCTTATAATTAAATGCATTGTGAGCTACCCACAATGAAACCTCGGCTATACACCGAAATCTCGATCACATACATGTATCTTCTCCACATTTGGGACGATCCGGCCACATAGCTTCTTAATTTAATACCTACAGGATTGTAGAAGATAGAAGGGTGAGTACAGAGTACTCAGTGAATAACAACATATATTGGCCCATGCAAAGCAATACAAAAGAGGGCACTTATATGCACAAAGGAGGTCATTCACAGAGATACAAAAATACAAAGATATGAAGCTCGGGCACATTACTAGTTTAACCTTTACCCGCAAACCATAAGATTCAATAACAATTCTGAATGGCCGAGACTATATAGCAAGGTCATAATACCATGAAGCAATTCAAATAGCATAGCAGAACAGGTATATAGAGTCACTAGCGATGGCCAAGAGCAAAGGATAATCATTTATCCGAAGTAATGGTGCACCGTCGAAGGCCAAATAAATTTAAAGAAAGGCACAAGTTTCAAAAGAGAGGAAGAGCCAACAGAAAGAGCCAAGAGATAGAAGAGATAGAACCAATACAAGTGCTACTCACCTCAAAGATTATTCAAACATTCTTTGAATAATTCTCACGTAGAAAAGTGCTATTAAAGTCTTGAAATTCCTTAATCAAAGCTATTCTTTAGGTTACAATCTTTTTATACATGGTAAGGACTTTTTTTCAAATACAAGGGTGATGTTTTGGAGGGTTGTAACGGTCATTCTTTCCCATTTCTTGACCTTGGACGAATTTGGGGTGGAAGAGAGGAGATATGGGGTGTTGAGAGGGCTTGGGAGACTTTGGGGACTCAATAGCCCTTTTATAATAGTTGGAGTTAATTGTTTTTAATAAACCTTTGAGATCCACCAATCACGGGGCGACAAGTGGTGCAATATGGCACCGTACATTTGGCGTCAAACTGATTGAGAAGTCCTTATACTTTGTCTCATCTTTCAATTAAGTCATCGCTCTTTAGTTTATGTCAATTAAGTCACTGCACTTTAGTTTATGTCAATTAACAACCAAATTATTTCTTTAGCGTTAATTGAATAACAATCTTTTAATCATCAAGAAATCTTGCAATGATATTCAAGTAATTCTTCCAAAACAATAATTATGTTGCTTACTTTAACTTGTAGAAATGTCTGGGATGTTATAGGTGGTGTCTTTCTTGACAGTGAATGATGCTTCATGGGGCTAGCGCCAAGTACAAGATGGGTTCCTTTGATCCTGAAACCGCTGAGGTGTTAGCCTTAAGAGAAGGAGCACACTGCGTTATTGTGACTGGAACATTGCTAGGGTGGAATGTGACTCCCTTAACGTGGTTAAGGGAATGACTGGAATGGAGATGTTTTCCCCCTTAGCTCGGATGCTAGATGATATTCGGAGCTCTTTTGTGCAAGCCAATTGTGGTACCATCATATTCCTCGAGAGAACAATAGGATAGCCCACATACTGGCGGTTTTTGCTTGTAATCTAGATAGCACTGTTCTATAGACTGATTGAATGAAAAGTCAATTTAGAAAAAAAAAAAAAAAGATTGTAAAAACCTACTCCATTTTGACATTATATTGTCCGCTTTGGGTCTAGCTCGCACTGTTTTGCTCTTGGGTTTTCACCTAGATGGCCTCATATCAGTTGGAGTGAGTATCTTAACTTACATATTAGTCTCACTTTCTTCACCCCAGTGATGTGGGATTGAGACCGTCACGATCACCCCACCTACGAGGGCCCAACATCCTCGTTGGCCACACTTCCAGTTGGGCACAGCTCTGATACTATCTATGACGATCCACTCCAGTTTGACATGATATTGTCCGCTTTGGCTTAACCTACATGGTTTTGCTCTTGGACTTCCACCCAAAAGGCCTCGTGTCAAATGAAGTAGGTTTCTTAGTTTATAAACTGGTCTATCTTTCTCTACCCAAGTGATTTGGAATTGAGGCTATCACAATCTCCCCACCTAAGGGGCCCAACGTTCTCGTTGGCCACACTTCCGATTGGGCTCTGCTCTGATACCATATGTAATAATGCGCTCCACTTTAATATGATATTGTCTGCTTTGGGCCTAGCTTGCACGGTTTTGCTATTGGGTTCTCACCCAGAAGGTCTCATGTCAGTTGGAGTGAGTCTCTTAACTTATAAATTGATCTCACTTTCTTCACCGAAGCAATATAGGATTGAGGCTGTCACAGAGATATCTGATGATGTCATTTTTGAAGTTACCTTCTATATATGTAGTATTTATTTATTTATTTTTACTGCATAATTTTGGGATAATTAACTCTATAAGGAACCTTATCCGCGATTTTTAGCACTAACTTAGATAAAATGGCATTGTACAATATAGTTGTTCATTTGGCGGTGTTATATATTTTGAAAATATTTTATATTTCAAACCAATAAAGTGAGATATCATGAAGATGATATAAATTAATGATACATAAAAATAGTCATATATTTTTTTAAGAAAAAGTAGTCTTAATTATTAATATTTAGAGCAGAAAAAATTAAGAAAAAATTATAATTATAATTTTCAATTAACCTAAACTAATTATATATATGTGTGTGTTTAATTAATTAAATATTCAATTTAATTAAGACACAAATTATAAAAATTAAAAGTTCCAAGAAAAACTTATTATCCGAAGAACATGGGTTATCAAGTAAGTTCCTCATTCATATTAATTTCTATTGTCTTATTATTATTATTATTATTATTATTATTATTATTATTATTATTATTATTATTATTATTCGACGAACACTGGTTATTAATTAAGTTTCTTATTCATATTAATTTTCATTGTTTATGAATTATAAACTACAAATTTTTTGCTAAAAAAATTATAAACTAAAAATAGTTTAATGATATAGACCCTTATCTATCATTGTATAATCAAATTTATCTATAATTTAAATAATAATAATTAAATAATGATAAATATTGAGTAGTGAACCTTATTTGAAAAAATTGGATGGATACTGATACCACACGAGTTACCGTAATAGAAAATAAAATATCGAAAAAGACCTTACTAATATATTTTTTGCGGGAAAACTGTGATACAAATATATCGCAGACTAATTTCCTTATATATATATGACTTAGTTAGCTGTATTAATAATTTATTAATTTTTTATATTTACTTTATTGACATTTGTTATTTTTACTTTTAGACTCCTCGTACAACGCACGGGTGAAAACTATAGTGATGATTAATTAATGCAACTTATTGGATGCCCCTTATTCATGGGGTACTTATATGTCTAATATGTCAGAAATTTGCCATGTTGACGCCCCTTATTCACGGGGTGCTAAAACATCTTTTTTCTTTTAAATTTCTCTCTTGCCAACATTCCAACATCCTCCACATGAGCAGGGATGGAGCTAGACATAGAGGCTATGAAGGATTGCGTATTTCTTGAAAAATGAAATATATATATATATATAAATGACACATAGTAAGATTACCTAATAAAATTGTACTCAATGAGATTTATTAGAAAACAAAAGACTCATAAATTAGACGTGGAAAAATTAATTGTTGCATGCCCAAACCCCTAAATGTTTTCTATTTAATCTCACATATTTTTCAAAAAGACCCCGAATAAATAAAATGTAAGATGTGGAGTAGAGTTATTTCTTTAGAGAATATATGATTCTTGATAAGCTTAGCTGATTAGGGTCCATTAATAATTAATTGCTAAACTTTTTGCAATCAAAAGTTAATGACTAAATTGATTTAAAAGAATTTTAAGTTAAGCTCTACTTAAAGAGGAAGAAAAAGTTTGTCTTGAGCTGCACTGGACTGTAACCTAGTGCAGTCCCTTTGAGGATCCGTCTTTGCATGTGAGATTCATGATTTTATTTATTTATTTATTTATTTTTGGAATGCAATTGGATGAACTTTGTGAGTGGTATAAACTTGAACTCAAGATCTCATTTTTGATAAAGACTACTCTTTACCACTTGAACTATCACACTTGATGTGAGATTTCATGAAACTATACACACTCTTTCGCATGTGAGGAGTACTCATTTTAATACTTAAGCATGTTGCTTGTATTATTAAAAAAAAAAGGAATAATCCTAACACTAGTGGTGGCAAGAACCAGTTTAAGTGGCAAAATACAAAAAAAAATTATTGTAGGTTCTTTTAATAATTTGGAGATCATAGAGGTGAGACTTGACTTAAACTCAAATCAAATACTCAATCCATCACACTAAGATAGACTTATATTTCTTTTTTGTCCGTATCAAATTATGGGCCACTTTGTTTATTGATGGGTAGTTGAAATGTTAGTTAACTTTTATATCCCGATTTATTGTGCATGGTTATCAACAAAATAAAATTGTTAAAGTGAAATAAGTAGTAAATTAAATGATATATTAGTAAAATGTTTTTAAATTTTATATTTTCAATAACATTAATTGAGTTTTTCTTAATCCTAGTAAAAAAAAGAACTTGTCTATCTTAGTGAGATGAAGTGAGTATATAGTAAGGGACACCTTTATCACTAGGACAGACTACCTTGATGATGACACTAAATGATATAAGTGGAAGAATATGTATGTGTATGTGACCTACATAATTTAACTATTTATCATTTAATGCAATATGAACGGGTGTAAGTGTCATAAGTCTCGCTATCTGTAGATAATAATTCAAACAATCGTTTACAAAATACGATAAATTTACCGTCTTAACCTTAAATTATTTTTTTCTGATCATACAAATACAATACACATAAGTAAGATGTAAATTTACTAGTATTTTGTAAAAGATTGCTTAAATGACTACTTACAAATATTATTTTCCAAGTGTTATATAGCATTACTCCCAAAAAAAAAAAAAAATACCTCTTATGTCAACTACTTGGTACAGATTGAATTTTGGATTTGAAACAACGTCATTTCTGTCAATTTCTCTTAGAATATTATTATTATGGAGTCCAATTATAATAAAGTCAACTGACCCACCCACAAGCACAGCCCAAAATTAAGAACCTTCCAGTAAAATCGACGTCGTACGATGCAAATCTGGAGCTTAAGAAATTTCTCGGTGAATCACTGTGCGCCAGAGAGAGGGAGGGGAGAGAGAGAGAGAGAGAGAGAGAGAAATGAGCGTGGCTACAACATCGTACCTAGCTCGACGAGCAGCTCAGAAAGAGAGAGTGAGGATCCTCTACAGACGAGCTCTCAAGGATACTCTTAATTGGGCCGTTCATCGCCATCTCTTTTACGCCGATGTAAATTTTTGCCTATCCCTTTATTCTTAGGGTTTCATACATTAATGCGATCCCAACATTTCATTTGATGAAATGCGTGTAAATCCGTGTGTATATATGTATACATTTAAATGTAGGGTGGATTGATAATAGCAGGGTTCTTATGTGTTTCAGGCCGATGCTCTCAGAGAGAAATTTGAGGCCAACAGAAACGTGGTTTGTTCTCTTTTCAATTGATTTTTTTTTTCTATTTCGAATCCGACAATTGAGTGGACAACTTAATGCTTCGACAGTTTCTCAGTTATCAAAATTTTAGGAAAACTAGGCACGGCTACTAGGACGTTTGAATGCGGTGGGATAATGATATGAAACTCAACACTAAGTCGGCTTTTCTCCAAATATCTTTGTAACTGCCTGTTTTCTGGCTTCGTTGCTTTAACCGGGTTAACTAGACTGGCCTAATTTATGAATTTTGGTAATCCGCTAAGGTGATTTTATGTTGCGGGATTTAATTTTTATGTGAGGTTGTGAACTGGGAATATAAATATGAACGATTTCTGGTACGCTGGAATGAAAAGTAGGAATGACAATTGAGAAATTGCTTGAAAATGTGATGTCCTTCCTAGCCATTCGGCATTAACAAATGTAGCAGCTAACTGCTATGTAGACCCCCAAAAAAAAGGGGAATAAGACCTAGTCATGAAACATTATTAACCCTGTATAGGATGCATGATGATTTTGATTTATTGAATTCCTTATGAAAACATAAGGAGGTAGCATTTCTTGAATTATTTGCACATCTTGTCATAGGGCTAAAGATTGTGTTATATTTTGATACCCTTGCCTGTACTTGCGGGCTTTCAGGAAGATATTGAGACCATTGATAGAATGATAGCTGCTGGTGAAGCAACCCACAATAAGTGGCGTCATCCTGATCCTTATATTGGTAAGTTGTCTTTTATTGCGTTCAGTGTGATATTTATTTATTTTCAATGGAAAATTATGCGTTGGACAATGTTATGAAGTATAATCCCTGTCGTTTGATAGTTTCTACCTTACTGTTTTACTTTTATTTATTAGTTCCTCTTTCTGAATCTTGTTCCTTGGGGCTTATTTTTTCCACTACAACAAATCAAACTCATATCTACCACACATTCTCTATAACAATAATTTTTCACATTTCCCTATAATCTCTCTTCACCTTTTCACCATACATTTCAATCAAAAATCACTTTTCCCAGAAGCTAAAAATCTAGCTACAAAGAATGAACTGAGTTTTATGTATTTCCTTGGTAAACTTATGTAATAATATCATACTTGCATCTGAAGATGTGGAGTGATACTCCTATTTAAATTTTCTTCCATCTTTGAACATTTATTAGCATTGACATCTTCCTTTTAGGCATATGGATGCATCAAAGGACAGGTTTATGGATCCTCAAGAATAAATGACAGAACAAAAAGGAAATGATGTAAACTCTATTACCGGTGTTACTAAAGAATATGCTAAAATATTTGCCAACTCTGTTACTGGTGTTACTAAAGAATATGCTAAAATATTTGCCAGACTCATATTTTTCTTTACTTGAAGCATTCTTATGCAGTAGAGGTCTTGCGATTTCAATTCTTTACTTTTTCTTGTTTATATTGCAGCAATACAAATACAATACTCTTCGGTGGATTTACAATTTTTCATCAGTTTGACTTGGCTAATTCTGCTTGATGCTTGCTTTTATTTTTTCTGAACAGTTCCCTGGGCTCCTGGTGGCAGCAAGTCTTCCGATCTATCCAACTCCACCTTCAGGGGTAATTAATTGAAATTTTATCTTGGATTATGTGCTACTCATTTTATTTCTATTTTAGAATAGGAATAAGAACTTACTTGGGCTAATTGTTTAAACTTTTATATTCATTTATGTACTGCTTCTTTGTTATGTTAACCCACTGATTGTGAGAGATCCCATATGCTTTTATGTTGAGGTTTATGGATATGCTTATGTACCTAAGGATTTGATTATCTAGTTATGTTTAAGGATATCTCCTTTGTTCAGCTACTAGTCTACTTTTCCATTTTACCTGCCTCAGGGAGTGGGGGGATGTGGCTGGAAAGGGTTGGGGAATTTGAGCCAACAACTAGGTTTTAGCATTGATATTTTTAGGTCAAATCCAGTTGATACACAGGAAATGGTACAAAATCCCATCATTCAATTTCTTATGTGAAGCAATTAAAATGTTATGTTACTAGTTCTTGCAAGGGTAAAATAAAGTTAGTCCTTTGATGATATTACCAGATTGGAGAGTTACTTAAAGAGTCAGATGCACATATTAGTACTTTAATTTCACATCTGAGGATTTTATGTTTCTTGGAACTGGGATAATGACATAATGTTCAGGTGTTATAAATATATATGGAAGCAGTTTTCTTTCTCTCTATAGTAAAGTAAGATCCATAGAAAAACTTATGTAGTGTGCTTTTTGCCCTGAATCCTGTGAAATTGAGAACCCCCCCTTCCCCTTTCCCCCTCCTTTCATGATTACGCAGTGAAACATGTTAATCGTGCCATCTGGCTTATAATATATGACTTTGGTCGTGAAGAGACTGCTTGAATTATGACTACGAATCTAACATGGAAATAGATAAACTTCTGTTTCTGGCCTTTACTTATCAATATCTTATATGACTTCTTTTTTGCTGCTGCAGATTGAGATAATATATGACTATGGTCGTGAAGAGACTGCTTGAACTGTGAGTCTATCATGGAAATAAATAAAGGTCAGTTTCATAGTTGGCCTTTCTTGTCAATATGTTTCCCCCTGTAGCCTGTAAGAACTGCATCAAACTCTGGGAGTCACCCTTTGCCATCTAGATGATATGCCAATAAATCCTATGCCAGCACTTCTTGTGAACTTAAATGGTTTTATTACTTAGCTTGGCTATACATTCTACTCATGACTTCAACAGAAATAGTGCAAATTTATGTTTGTAGATAACACAAGCTTGGTTGATTGATGATCCAGAAACATTTACCAGTGCCTTCTCCTTGTTCATTGCCCTTTTGTCTACTTTTGAAGCTTTCACCTCCCACCCGCGCAAAAATAAAATAGAATAGAAAAAAGAGTAATTTGGACAATTATCTGATATGCTGAAAAAGTGATTTACCTATGCAGATTTCAGAAGGCATACGCATCTGGATGAAGTTCCCAGTGATTACTGTTTAGTTGGTCAATGTGACGGTGAATATGAAAGCCTTCTGTCCTGAAATCTTGTTCTGTAATTTGTTTGATATGCAAAATCAAGGTGTTTTGTGGTTCATCGGATTCAGAGTTTCATTGGGTTTTCAGATTTGTTTATCAATATTACCTTTTGATATTGTAATGATCTATGGTGCATTTCATGATGTGAGTTGACGTCGTGTTATTGGATATCTGACTCCAAATTCAGAGCCCTATCTGTTTCAATAGTCGGACTCACATTTGTGCTTCTTTATAGAGTAATTGGCGCAAAAGGACCTTAACGTATGAGGTTATTGTGTAAAAAGACTTTATTGTTTTCACTTTGGCAAATTACACCCAAATCTATCACTGTTCATGCGGTAAAGGATCTTATCGTTTTTGTCTTAGTAAATTAGATCACAACCTATCACTATGCATGTGGAAAAGGACCTTTTGTCTCCTTCGGTCGAAACTCCTGTTAACTCGTGCATATTCTTTTACACTCAGTAACTTGATAATGATATTTATATCTTTTAAAAATTACAATATGTTTTTTCCGTCTCTTATAATTGCATAGCTAATTATTATTGTTATTACTGATCATTATCATTATCATCTTTTGATATATTAGAACTCAATGTTGATTGCCAAGACTTTTATAATCTAATGACATTCGTGTTGGTTGTTTATTCGCTTAGTTAAGGGTTGGATTCCCCTCATCTACAATTCCCTTGCAATGTCAAAAAAAAAAAAAAAACTCAATGCTAATTTACCTTTAGATATTTAGCCTTATTAGGAGATGATATGGCATGTCAAATGGTATATATCTAAGACATTACATAAACATCTGATAGCATATTATTTTCATATTTGAACCCCATATGGTTTATAAAAATTAACATAGATGAGCCTCAAATATGCCATCAGACTTTTATGTGGTGTGTTAAATATCTACTATTTGACACGCTATATCATTTCCTAATACGGCTAAATATCTAATGGTAAATCAACACTGATTTTTAATATATCAAAAGATGATAATGATAATAATAAATAATAATAATTAAATATACTATTATAAGAGGCGGAAAAAAAGATATTATAATTTTTAAAATATAATATATAAATATCATTGTCAAGTTGTTGGATGTGGAAGAATATGCACGAATTAACGGGAGTTTCAACTGAAAGAGACGGAAGGTCCTTTGCCGCATGACTAGTGATAGGTTAGAGTTTAATTTGCCAAGACAAAAACGACAGAGTTCTTTTTTGCATAAACAGTAATATGTTGAGGTCTAATTTATTAAAGTGAAAACGATTGAGTCTTTTTACATAATAACCTCATACGTTAAGGTCCTTTTACGCCAATTACCCTTCTTTATACCACTTCGACTCCTAGCTTTGATTGTTGAGGTTGTTTATCTTTTGTCCTCTGCAAATCCTTTGCTCACAAGTGTATTAACATTAGCTGCAGCTGAAGGATTCAATTTTCCTTATATATATAAAATATATATTTAAAGAAATTCTATAATTTGTATTATTCTTAATTTTATGTTAAAAAAAGAGATTTAGTATTTGTTATATATGAATTAGAATGTGTTTTAAAAAGTTCGCTTAGATGACGCTATAGTCAAAACATAGGCTTCACGATTCGTCACGCATTGTACTTTATCACGCACTAATCGTGTTTTTATCACGCATAGGTGCGTTTAGGCGCGCTTAGGCCCAATGTTTAACTTTGATGCTTTCTACGCTTTTAAGTTTTTTAGAACCTTGAAATTAGGTATATTTAAAAAATTATAGATTTGACGAGGAGTAAAAAAACTAGTTATACAACCAGCTGTAAAAAATTGTACACACGACAACAATAAGATTTCTCATATTGGCGCCATGCATACATGTTGTCAGTCTCACAAAGATGGTTTAATATTTATTTTTATATAGATTAAGAAATGATAGGAAGAAAGAAAAAGGAGATATTCAATGTTTTACGAGATAAAATCTGGCAGAAAGTGCAAGGATGGCAAGGAAGATTACTATCGAAAGTCGGTAGAACAATCTTGATTAAAACTGTAGCCCAAGCAATTCCTACATATAGCATGTCCATTTTTCTGCTGCCAAGTACATTATGTGAGGAACATTTATGCGTGAGGCAAGAATATGGAGGGATGGGTATTCGAAGTCTACATGCCTTCAACTTGGCTATGTTAGTAAAGCAAGGATGGAGACTGATTTCAGAACCGGATGCACTTGTGAGTAAAGTCCTGAAAGCTCGTTACTATCCTAGGGGTGAATTTCTATCCTCAAGAATTGGATACAACCCGAGCTACACTTGGAGAAGTATATGGAGTTCGAGGGAGCTATTAAAAACGGGTAGCAGATGGAGGGTGGGTGACGGCAGTAGCATCAAAGTGTGGGGTGATCCTTGGCTAAGGAATCATCACAGTTTTACTATGGAAACGGAACAAGCCTCGGAGTTGGAAAACCTGAAAATGAGTAGTCTTTTGAAACCGGGGTTGAGACAATGGGATGAAGATCTTATTGCTGCCTTGATTACAGAGGGAGATGCTGAGCAAATTAGAAGTATTCCCTTGCGTCTTAATCCCCAGTCCGACAAGATGATTTGGCACTTCAATGCCAATGGAAAGTATCAAGTTAAGTCTGGCTATAAGGTAGTAATGGATGGCAATGCGAATTTTGTGTCACTGCAGGAGCAAGGCCCGTGGCAGAAAATTTGGAAAATGAATATACCTCCCAAGCTGAGAAATTTCGCATGGAGAGCTTGCCGTGATTGTTTACCAACAAGACAAAAGCTGCTGGACCGTGGTGTTCAAGTTCAACCCGAGTATGTCATGTGTGAGGATATGGAGGAGTCGCGTTCACATATATTGATGGAATGTCCATATGCTAGGGAGTGTTGGAGAATAATTGGTATATGGCCGGCCCATGGTAATGAAATTTCTTTCAAGTCTTGGCTGTTTTTTGTGCTTGACAATCATGCAGTGAGTGAGGTGGAACAGGTTTACGCCATTGCTTGGGTTATATGGAAACAAAGAAATTTGGAACTGTGGAGAAGTCATTTCCAGCCACCGTTGCAAGGAGTTCCGAATGGCCTTCATGTCCTTCATGAATGGCAGGAGGCGAGAAACTTGGGTAAAATGTAAAATGTAATGTCAACGCAGCGGTATTTGGAGGGGGAAATGGGGTTGGAGTTGGCATGGTTATTAGAGATGAAGTTGGCCACTTTAGGCCTAATCGAACGCAATTTTTGCTTGCAAGGTTAACGCCAAAGGAAGCAGAGATTTTTGGACTGAGGGAGGCTATGAGATGGCTTATCGAGGAAGGCTATTCTGATACCATTTTTGAGGTGGATGCAAAGGGGATAACCGATGCGTTGAAAGCAGAGGAAGCAGATGACTCGGCCTTTGGCCTAATGATGCGGGATTGCAAGTTGTTCTTGAACTTAAGTAATAACTTTAAGGTGAAACATGTCAAGAGGGAGGCTAATAGCGTAGCTCATGAGTTGGCTTGTAGGGTCTTATAGTAACCCATGTATTTTATCTGTGCCTATGACTTGGTTGCAACAGTTTTTACATCTTGATAATGTAGTTAAAACATTAAATTTTATCTGTATTTTTTTCATATATATACACTCTTGTATTTCATTAATTGATTAATTACTTGAAAATACTTTCAATACGTAGATGATTGATATGTAGTAATAACAAAAAATACATTAATTAATGGTATACATGGAAATGAAAAATTAATGACATGTTCAATATAGTAAGTGAAATATTTTTTTGGGAAGGACGAAATAGTATATTGGAGTGTATTTTTTGAATGGAGGTAGTTTTTTTTTTTTTGAAAGGGAGGTACTTAATTTTACATAAATTAAAAAATGATGCTTAATATATTTAAACATTAAATTTTACACATATCTTTCCATATATAGACCCTTACCTCATTAATTGTTTGAAAGTAATTTCAATGCATATATTATTGATGTAGAGTAATAACAAGAGACATTTAATTAGGGACATATGAAAACGGAAAATTATTTGTTTTTATTTTTTTTTTGGATGTCTCAAATATATGGTCCCATGTTAAAAAGTCTAATTTGCATTACTTTACAAATATATCAATATTTAATACTTTAATTATAACTATCAATTTTAAATTCAATTCATTAAATAGAGACAAATTAGAAACACAGATCATAAAATTTACCTTTCCAACACATTTCTTAATCCTTGTGAAATAGCAAATGTGACCAAATAATTGAGACGGAAGTAATACATGTTTAATATAATAAGTGGATTGTCCTTTTGTAATAGCCAAAAATAGTATATTGGACTATCATTATAGGACGAAATGAGTATTGAATTTTATTGTTCCAACACTATTAATTGCACTTCTCTTAAGCTCTGAAAAAATGAGTAGTATTGACTAGTTGTATAGATAGAAGACCGGTCTCTAGTTTAGCTGATATTTTATCATTGGATATTGAATATGTGAGTGTGTTTCTATGTATTATTATTATCGACCCATTTTCCTATATAAAAATGTCATCTAAACTAAAGACTAAACTTTAGTATAGATAAATGCTATTATTTTTCATTGTTTCACAGCAATCAGTTCATAGAATAAAACATCAACGTGTGGGCAAGAGAAAAATTTTGGATATTTGTCCACAAAGGATTTATTTCAGATTGAGCAACTCCAATGTTTCAATCTTCATTTTTATGACCATATAGCCTTTTGGCCAGTCTTGACTTAGCACTATATATGGTACGCGCCATATACACTATATGCATATGTGACGTTCATCGAGACACATCACATGAGAAATCACAACCATATAACGTGCCTCGATACACGCCACATGACTAATGGCACTATATGATGCCATACGTATGGTGTTAGATCAATTTAACCTTTTGGCAACCAGTTACAATGTGGAGTTATCTTTTGGTTATTCAACGGGTCGCCCTGTTCATTTATTATTACTATTTTTAATTCTTAAATTGTTTCTCATTTTTTTTTATTATTTCTAAATTATTAAAAGGATTAAGTCGATTGAGATGTATTTCTAGTATTTTTTAGCTAATCAAGAACTGACACGTGTGTTTAGAGGTCAAATCAAATAACAAATTAGAGCCTTAAATTCACACATGAAATTTTTATTGGGTTATGCTACATTCTCTTGTCGAATCACTTGCTCGATTACTTGTCATTAAATAATTATTTAATATAGTGGCAAAAACACCCTTACATTTAACTAAAATACATAGGCAAAAATACACATATACCCCCACCAAGTTACCAAATAAGTAACTCAATAAAGAAGAGTAGCATTATCCTTTTTTATTTCACCATGAGAAATGAGTACGTACTCGGGTACTAAAAATTTTTCTCCCGGACTAAGTGCAATGGGAATCACGAGGGACACCCCTGACCAGCAGGTTTGTTGGGCAGCAATTTCTACTCTATGCAAGTCGAAAGTTTGCTTGAAACGTATTTCAGTTTCATTATCTTGAAAAAGGAGGTATCAAATTTACATGTGAGAAGGAAAATTACCTAAAGTTCTGGCCAACTTCTACCAAAAAAAGTTGCAGACACATTTACCGTCTTCGATAATGTGTAATCTTTTGCTTTCGCGTCCAATTATGATCTTCCTACCAACTATCATTGAGATGATCTTCAATGCCTCATGGAAATCAACACAATTACACAAAGACGAAGATTATTGGAAATCAGAATTGCTTGTCTCAAGCTGGAGTTGCCAAGAAACATTGTGCAGCAGCTAGTCTTTCACTAGAGGCCATAACAAGTTCCACTTTAGTTTTTTCGTCGACTAATTAAATAAAAAACGTGTCTGGGGTCTCTTTCATCTGTTGCTTCAGGCCCCAAATTATCCGTTGATAATATAATCTGTTACATTAGAAAAAACCGACAGATCATTAAACTCAGTAATCCGTTGCCATTTAGCTTCAGAAATCCCCCATCTTTCAGAGATCGGAAGAGCACACGTCTCTTGCAAAACGTAGGGCCTTGACAGATTCCCCGCAACTTTGACAAACTCTTGCCTGAGTTGAACAAAATAAATGCCACCCTTTTGCTATACATCTGTTATTAGGATCTGGCGAGCAAACTGTGCAATTCAAAAAAATACCATTGACTTTTCCGTAGAGAACAAACTTTAATTTACTTATTGTGCATTCTTAAACCATTTTTTCCTAGGCCTCCTATGCAAGTACGTGAATATTTTTGAAGAGGACGGAGAATAACGCGGTCTTTTTCCCAGAAATGTTCAGATCTTGAGAGGTAGAAAATTTGAGGATGACATTCAATCCTCAGAATTATCTTGGTAAAAAGGTAAATCGTGTGGCTTATATTAATACATGCCACACAGGAGAGGTTTTATTACAAAAACCTTCGAAAATTTTCCATGTAAATCAACCAGTTCTATCCTAAACAAAATAACCAAACAATATTCAAAATTAAAAGTACTACTTGAATTAATGCATCTAAATCAAGCAAACTTTTCCTAATTTTTAATAACTCACATAATTCCAGGTTAGAACATTATAACAAATGACCCAGTGTTTGAATATTTTATGGAAAATAAATAAGAAAAGTCATGACAAGAATTCAGCCATTTAACACAATGAAATAATTGCCACGAAGCATACAAAAATATATATAAACAATGGAGCTCTAGCGCTAAATTAATAATAATAATTAAAATAACTAAACAAATATGAACTGAGCAATAACTAAGGCTTTGTTTGGAACCACTTATAATTAGATCATTTATAGTAGGCTGTAGCTTTTGTTGACAAAAAACAAGACTGGATTTGACAAAGGCCCGCTACTTTTCCATTCACGTGAAAGCAAAACGGGAAGAAGATATTCAGTTCCACCCAACTACCCCTAACTCCTCACTGCCCTTTTCTTCAAAGGCATCGGCCATCTCATATATAGCAACCACGGCTGCACCACTGACGTCCTTATATTCTAGCAGCCCACTACTTTATGAAACCTGTTACCCGCCTTCAAGCTCGTTGGCAACATTCGAGACGCACAAGGTTATCAGTTCGGAAGATGGATCCATTTCACAATGCGTTAAGCTCTATCTCCTTCGATTGAAAGACTACGGCCGCCGAATCAACCATCCTTCCTTCTTGTATCAACTAGCTTTTGCTTATTTACCTGACTGTTTGTTCTTTCTTCTTAGTTTGGTGGACCTAGCCACTTTACCAGATCTTCCCCAATGGGTAAGACGTCAGAAGTGGACCTACCTCAGAGGACAAGCTACAAATGGGACCCCTAATGAAAAACTAGGTTCTTCAAGCTATGCTTGCAGGACATTCAGGTGGGAAACCAATTCAGCGTCAGTATCAACAATGATGCCGTCAAACGTGTTGCGGCCACCATGACGACGGAGTTTGGAGACCCCTGCAAAGTTGATACCATTCGCAACTTTTGGTAGCAGATAAAGATCTTTTGGTCTTACGCGAGGACAGTGCTTCTCAATAGCACTGGTTTGGGTCTCGATCCAGACTCGCTAGCAGTGACGGCAGACGAGGAGTGGTGGGATCTTGCTGTTCAGGTGTGTCTTTGTACTTTTCCCTAATTTCTTTTCGCACTTATAATTGACAAATATGTTACTTCATACTTCCTTTGTTGAATTGTCGTCGGCCTGACAATATTTTGTGATAGGATTCTTCCTTGGCGGCTAACCGAATGAGTTTGGTACAAGGAAAGTGGAATGAATTAAACTGAATTTTGCTTGTAGTTGGTTGGCTGCTAGTTTTTAAGTAGTTTGTATATTCGTGAAAAGATTTTGAGTTTCTGTCCTTAATTTAAAGGTTTTGTTACTTTGAACTGTGTATGGTTGTGTTTGATCATGTTGATGTCAAATTTTGTCTTGACTCAACAAACAAATTTGTTTCTGCGGGAAACTCATATTTTAATTGATTTGAGTAATAAATGTAAAATTTATGGCGAAGTTGTTGGAGTTGCAAAGAGAGTTAATGAGGGAGATTAATAAATGAAAGACTGAGATTGATGAAAATGAGAAAAATCCCCGCTCAGTGGGGTTTTCCCCTTATTTATAGTATACAAGTTTGTGGGCAATGATTACATGCATTAAATGCTTGGCCAATCGAGACTCATCTGACATGCTTAGTTGGAACTCTGTCAGGTTATCTTGACCGAATTTTGTCTGAGAACTGCATGGCAAAGACAAATATTCACTCTTCATTAAATGTAGGTGTCATATCAATCTTTGGGTGATTAATTAGGTAAGCTGGCAAACAAGTTGCTCGTCAATCATGTCGTCTAGGAGGTTGTGAGGTACTCGCACTAAAGTGACCGAATGACCTCCCAGGTTGAAACCAGTCATTCATATCCAGCGCTCCCAGGTCACACCACGAGTGTCCTGTACAGCAAAAGAGGCAATAGATAGTCCAAGAACTGTGCTCTTAGCATTGCTTGGGCGCTGACCTAGATCGCAGGGCCTCCAGCTCGTGGGGGCCTTAGATCAATAGGTCGTTATTCATGCTGAGCGATTTTCATCCTAGTGGATGCGGACCGCGTTTTCAGCTTGGGACTAAGGTCGAGGACGATTTTAAAAAAAAATGCGACCTGACACATAGGTCTATAAACAGATGCCCCCTCAAGGGCATTGCTTTTATGCCCCAGAGAAGAAGCGCCCATGAAAACTATCTGTGTGCGAGCTTGTCATGTACGCTTTCTCTGGGCAAATTAAATTTTGAATCATTGCCCACCAGAAACGTGTGCCTTTGCAGAGCCCTGACTTGGCGGCGATGAGGAGTGATTTGTCCGCCACTTTCTCTATTATCATGACCTGCTTATTGAAGCGGTCCAGGTAATTTTTAAGGGTCTTGGTTTTCCCTTGTTTTACTATCCCCAACATCTCCTTCGGCGTGGTTCTCATTTTTGAACCCATAAATTGAGTTGTGAATTCTGAGGAGAGTTGTTCCTAGCTTTGTATGGAGCTAGGGGCCAAATTTTTGTATCAGGTCTGTGCATTGCCTTTAAGGGTAAGTGCAAAAGCTTTATACATTACGGGCCCAGATGTGTTATGTATCTCCATCCATGCCACATAGCGATGGATGTGGGCTACAGGGTCGGTCTCTACGTTGTATGTCTGAATTTGGGGAAACTTCATCTTTGGCGGCATAATGGCCTCCCTACCGAAAGGTACAAATGGTAAAGGCCTTCTCCAGAAATTATCGGCCTCCTTTTTCTTTATCTATTTTTGTTCAAGGTCGATTAGCCTTTTCCTCAGGTCGTCCAGCTCATGGAATTGCTGAGCATTAGGCCGCTGTCCTTCGTATGTCCTTGTGGGGTGACTAGTCGCTTGACTGTATTCCGTAGGAGAATGGAGATCTACCAGTGCTTGTTTATCATCCTTAACTCGCTATTGACTTAACGACTGTTGCCGTTTTGACTCTCACTAGGTTTGAGGCCCCAACTGGTCAAACGTACTTCCCCTAATTGGATTAACCACAGACGGAACTCTTTTTGAGCTGGGATCAGCTCACATAGAACCTTGTGTTGTTGAGGGTGTGAAATTCAGCCGTCTTTTAACGGACTGCCTCGGGGGATCAGCTTGTGGAGGCGTTCTTTCTATGTTTTTAGCCGGCCACGAGAAATCTTCTTGCGAGGATTCGCTTAAATAACGCAGGGGAAGTGGCTGGCTTCGTTGATTTTGAAGTTTTTTAACTTTCTGGGTCAGTGCCTCAACCTGCTTGCGCAAGGCCTCTGTTTCCAAATCAAGAGGTGCTCGCGAGGGGCCCGGGTCTAACGACTTTCTCTGTCTCTGAGACTTGGCAAGGAACTCCACATGATGGCTCATTGTTCTTTCACTTTGGTTGCATTTTTGGCTCATTTTTTTTGTCACCAGGGGTTCGAGCTGGATTTTTGTAGAAGATATCCTCACAGACGGCGCCAATTTGTTGATGCCAGCTCAACAAACGAATTTATTTACACAGGAAACTCGTATTTGAATTGATTTGAGTAATAAATGTAAAATTTATGGCAAAGCTGGTGGAGTTGCAGAGAGAGTTAATGAGGGAGATTAATAAATGAAAGACTAAGATTGATGAAAATGAGAAAAATCTATGCTCAGTGGGGTTTTCCCCTTATTTATAGCATACAAGTTTTTCGGTAATAATTACATGCATTAAATGCTTGGCCAATTGGAGACTCATCTGACCTGCTTAGTTGGAACTCTGTCAGGTTATCTTGACCGAATTTCAACTGAGAACTGCATGGGGAAGACAAATATTCACTTTTCATTAAATGTGGGTATCACATCAATCTTTGAGCGATGAATCAGGCAAGCTGGTAAGCAAGTTGCACGGTAATCCTGCCGCCTACGAGGTCGTGAGGTACTCGCACTAAAGTGACCGAACCACCTTCCAGGTTGAAACCAGTCATTCATATCTAGTGTTCCCAGTTCGCACCACGAGCGTCCTGTACGGCAGAAGAGGTAATAGATAGTCCAAAAATTGTGCGCTTAGCATAGCTTGGGCGCTGACCTAGATCGCAGGGCCTCCAGCTCGTGAGGGCCTCAGATCAATAGGTCGTTATTCATGCTGAGCGATTTTCAGCCTAGTGGATGCGGACCTAGTTTTCAGCTTGGGACTAAGGTCGAGGACGATCTTAAAAAAAAATGCGACCTGACACATAGGTGTATAAACAGATCATAGAGTAGAATTTTATGAGCTTGTGATTTTTGTAATTAAATGAGATAAGCTTAAGAAGTGAAGTGAGATTATTCCGCAAAAGTCTTCAGCCTTAGTGTGGCAAAACTTAGGGAAGTAATATGGAAAATGCTATTCGATCAAACTCCAAATTAATAGTGGAACTTTGTTGCCAAAATTCATGTTAGGAGGTTTGGGAGATAGGAGTTGGTTATATAGAATGGTACTTTGGGATTGACTGTTTGTTTTGAACAGATTTGTCATTTATTTTTAGATTTCACATTCTACCATCCTGCTTAGGTATCTGATAGTCCCTGCCTTGTTGTACACTCATTTCATGTTTTTTCGATTGTGTAGATAAAGTTTTAGAGAGAGTTAGTTACATTTTTGAGCTTTTGTCAATAATTGTCCTCTCTTTCTAGCTGAATGCTGGATGAAAATGTACCTGAGAGCTTTTGTTAATAATTGTCCTGTCTTGTTAAGTCTTTAGCTTTTTAGAATTTAAAACTTCTAAGTCCTCTAAATTTACTAATAGTGTTGTTGTTCTAATAGCTTACCATAAAATTGATCTTGAGCCTTTATTTTTCATTTTTCTTTGAATTTTCTCAAAAGTAGTCAATGAGTAGAAAACTTTCTATATGAAAGCAAAAAAAGGTGTTAGAAGTGATGAATATGAGCTTTTCTGAACCCAACCGTTAATTTAGTTCCTGTAAATGTGAAGAACTTTGATTTGTAATGGATTCATTTCGTTAGAAATTTCTGAGTCTTGACATACACAATGACTCCATTTAGGCATCCAAAAAATTTTGGATAGTTGAATCATGTGGTATCCTTAATCTGATTGTAATTCATTTCTAACATGTTCGTTTGTTCTTGGGATGCCAAAACTCTGATTTTTTAGATTCATCAAAATGTAGAGTTATTAAAAAATATACTCAAATTCATTCATGGACCTAATGCAGGATTTTGTATAGATTTTTAGCTAATATTCATTATGAATTTTACGGATGATCAAGTAGCTCTTGTATTGAACTAAAAGCTAGCAAGGACATAATCAACTGTCATCTTAGGTTTTAGAAATTCTTCTGACTGCCTATATTAAGCTTTCTACCGCGCACAGACCTCCACTAAACAATATTATGAAATGAGGAGAATCAATGTTGTGAAATGGCAAAAGTAAAACGCTGTAACATCTCGCAAGACTTTAATGATGAATTTAGCAATATGATAGTTATTTTGATAATGATGGGAAATTACTTGAATTGAAAGGTTACAATATTATTACTCAAATGAACGCCAAGAATTAGAATGTGAAAACGAGACCGTATTGAATTGCATCAATTGTAAGGTTGCAAGATTGTCACTCAAACTCAAATGAATGCCAAGTATTAGAAAGTGACTATTGACAATGTGATCGTTATATTGACGATGATTGAATAACCACGTGAGTTTGCTATTGACAATGTGATTGTTATATTAATTAACCACGTGAGTTGCATCAATTACGTTATAAGACTCCAAGATTGTTACTCGAGTGATACTTAGAGGCAAAAATGTGGTTATTGGTTAGTATGACTCGATAGCCACTTGTAAACTTCATAAAGTGGAAGGACCTCAAGTAACATGTATCAAAGTAAAGTGACTTAATTATAAGACAACACAAAGTATAATGATTTCTTGAGCAATAAATGAATGGACCATGTTTGGCCACATTGCTTCCTCAAATATATGGTGCCTAATGTGCCACTTGGCCTTGTATGGATGGCGGAACTCAAAGATTTATTAAAAACAATTAAATCAGGACGATTCTAAATAAAATGGTTAGATAAGAGATTTCCTCAATCAATCTCTACCTATCCTATCCCCCCTCTCTCCCTTTCCACATCTATACTTGTCAAGGGCAATTGTCTTGCTTCTTATTGAATCTCAAGCCCTTCATAAAGGAAATTCATCCAAATACCGTAAAGGGAGAAAAACAACCCTTAAAATCTACCAAACACTTAGGAATCCAACTTGAAACACTATTTTGATTAAGGAATATGAAGGTTTTAAAGGCACTTGTCAACAACTCAAAGAACCTTTGGGAAAATCAAGTTAAAGAGGTAAGTAACTAATGGTTTGATTCCCTTTTAGAATTCATGAAGTTTTTATAAGATAAACATGATGTTTGATTGAATGAGATGAACATGGATTTTGATGTATTTTAAAGAAAGATTGAACTATTGCATTTGTTTTGTTCCATACTAGGAGCCATCTAATGATACCGAGATGGGTGATTATTAGTGTGGTATTTGTATTGCTCTTTGTTTGAAATTCCGGTAGCGGTCAACGGGGATTTGATTGTAGATCCACTTGAATGTACATGACTATGATTGAAATGATATTGAATGATATGATTCTTGAGTGTACTACGGGTAGTAGTTCAACTAGTGATAGGGCACTCTTGTGCCTTCAAAAGCTTTATACATTCCATGGTTTTTCTTGAAAATGAATCTCTCAAGTGAAAGGTAAATCAAAGGGTTTTGTTTCTCACTGGGTAATTTGTACTCACTCATATTTTCTACAATTTTGTAGATGATTGAAGGCATGATCTTTGGAAAGCAAGTCATGAGTTAGAGCATATACGCGAACGGGAGTAGAGTTTTGCATGTAGGGGAAACCAACTTTGAAGCTACTATGATAATGCTCTTTATAGATAAAAACAATTTATGGGCTTCATACTTTTTGTGTTATAAATAAGTCCACCTCTCTATAGATATATATGGCTTAAGATGTGTAAGATAAATGAATGTGTAACTTTTATATGGACTGAAAACCTAGTTGTAACGATTCTTTAATATTAAAAAACTTGTTAGTTTAAGTAATTAATTAGCCTTCTAGAATGTTAAACAATCCGAAGGTAAGAAAAATTCGCTTTGTACGTCTCGTCCCTGCTATTCGTATAGAAGCTTCCACTCTTGAATGTATTAACCAATGTAAGAAAATTGAATATCAGTGGAGGCGTGACAAGAGTGGTATCAGAGCAACGTTTCCAAAGGCCCTACATGCATAATCTACTTTCAGACGTGTGCTCTTCCGATCTCAACTGGCTTGCAAGTAAGTTATTACTTACTGTTTTTATGAATAATTTTTATACCTTTTTAGTAAAGTCTATACTCGTTGGATAAATGGTAATAAGGTGGTAGATCATTCTATTTTGAAGAAGCCAAGTGATGGAAAACTCCTTAGCATATTGATAAAAAATTTCCCAAAGTGGTTAAACCTTCTTTAGAAAGTTAATAAGTGAAAGTGTTTGATCTTATCAACTCAAGAAAGAATGAGAAAATAAATCCTACAAAGTATTAGAAGACAAATAATCCAAGGAATTAAGGTTATCAAGTCTCTTGATAACAATATATTGTTTGATAACAATGCTATCAAAAACAATAAAGACAAGGAAAAGGGAAAATAAGAATGATACATTTTATTTTGGTTCCAAATATCAAGTTAACCTTAAAAGATACCGTATGGCTTCTATTTATACTTGAGGGTATTGTTGGAACCAAAATTATTATAAGAGAAATGAGGGGGAAAAAAATAAAAATTTAGTTCGGTAACCACCACGCGGCTGCATGGCACCCATGGTGGACCGCAGAATGCATTCCGTAGGCAATAGATTTTTTTTTTGATGTCGGTGCCTACCATGCGACCGCACAGTTGAAGCTTGCAGCCGCATGGTACCCCAGATATTTTCTCAAAAAATTGCATTCAAGTACCTGGACTTTCTAGCTTCTTCCAGATCAATCTAAGAACTTATTTTATGCTCTTTTAGTCTCTGAACTCTTTTTCTTCCACATGATTGACCCTTATTTCAATTAAAAGGATTTCTTTTGGCTATTTTGCATCCAAATCCAACCTGATGTTCAATACTTTTCTTACTTGAACTTGACTATTGACTTTTTGTACTAATCCCGTTATTGACTTCTGAATTTCTTTGGCCTTTGACTGCATAATGAGACCTGCCGGTATATGTACCAAACTTTGACTCTCTTGAATCTTATCATCAAATATAATTGATAAAATTTCCTCTTTTTTTGATCAATTCGTTAAGTACAATTTTTGGAGAAATAGATGGATGTCTCAATTTATGAAAAATATAAGTTTTGCTTATTAACGTGTATCCAAGAAATTTAACAAAAGTGATCGGTCAATAATTCAATTGCTAAAAAATTTATGGTGACAAATTTTGAGCCCTAAAGTAAACTCATTGACGGCCAAAATTTGCCAAATTGATTGTAATTATTTTGGACTAATAGATTACGAGGTCCTGGAAATAAGGGCACCCCTTAGAATTTAGTCGTGAACAATAATGAATTTAGTTGCAACATTGATATCTTGATTTAATAATTGGAAATTGAATAGATAATAAATATATATGGCAAGGACAAGGCAAGTCCGATCTTGAATTCAATCCCTCGACTTCCTTCGAATTTTTGTCTTGACTTATGATTTTTATTGATTACTAAATACTCTAAGACAACATACAAGTATGCCTAAACTTTGAAGCACGAAAGATTATTCATTTTATGCCCTTTGATTTGATCCATTGACTCCTTCATTGTTGTGACTTGATAAACCATTGCATATCATTTCAATGTGTCTTGGAATACTTGTTCCTTACCTAACATTTCCAATGTTCTTCAAATCAAGAATTTACCTTGCCAAACCTGAGTTCTTATGGATGTAATTTTGCACCTCCCTAAGTTGCCAAGAATTGCCATTCATCATGTGGTCCTTTGAACTACTGAAAAAAACTTTTAAAATAATATCTTTTCAGTTCTTGCTAGAAAAGACCATACCCCTTGAAAATTTATTCAGGCAAATTGTTTGAATCCCTTGTTTTTTTTGCTAAGACCCAATACTCGTCTTGTATTTCTTGCCTAAAAATTTTATTTACTTGAATATAATATTTTTGCCTATAAGTGATTGGCCTTATTCCCTTTTTACATGTGTTTTTAACAAATCCATTGCACTTTATTTGTCAACAATAGTTTTATTGCTTTGTACTTGAGGTTGGAAACATTTCCCTTTACTTGATACTAGTAGCCCCTTTATTTTGAGACCTTAATTTCTTGTTAACTCTTCACTTGATTCTAAACCTTTTCATACATTATTCTCAAAAATAACTCAACCATGAACTTTGACGAAAAAAATGGAAACCCCTTGGTAAAGACTTTCCTTTGATATATGAGTTATCAATTCCTTGAAAAATTGAATTTTGGGGAGGAATTGGTTTCTTTCCTTCTCATTTCTTTTCTTGCTCTCATCACTTTTGATTGTCTACTTAAAATCTTGGAACCTTCTTTAGCCTCTCTATTATTTTTATTGCCTTTTCTTGACTATATACCTTTGTTTAATACCTTTTGTTACCATTTGATTAAACCCAAGAGATTGATTATTGCTTATCGACAATGGTTCTTCTCACAATTTCGAAAATCTTATTTGCTTGACAAATGACTTCATGTTTCTGCCTCCATTCTCTTCAACTAGGTTTGATTACAAGGGATATCAACTCTTTGCAGTTCTAGATTATTTTTTATTTTCCTTGTTAACTTTCCTTATGCCAATGTCCCTCTATTTTATTTGTTGCCTTGAAGGAATTTTTTTTTTTTTAAATTTGGGGAGAATTTGTTTCTTTTCTTTCTTTTTCTTGTTCTCTTGTACTTTCGAGCATCCTTAATTGCCTACTTGACATCTAGGAATCTTCTTTGGCCTATTACTTTTAATTGCCTTTTCTTGACAACATGTCTTCTTTCAATGTCTTTTCATACCATTTTGATTGGGCTCATGAAATTGTTTGGTTGTTACCTATTGACAATAGTTTTTTTTTTCTTTTTTCTTTTGTGCAATTTAGGAAACCTTATTTGCTTGAAAATAGACCTATGCAAATTTGAAGTGATTTTGTCCATGTATCCTACTTCATTTTTCCACCTATTTTCCCTTCAACCTTGTTTAATCTCATAGGACATCAACCCTTCTACAGTTCTTTATTATTTGTTATTTTGCTAACTCTTCTCATGCTAACATCCCCCTATTTTATCAAAACCGATTGGTTTTTCCTTTCTCGCCTTTTCTAGTCCTTGCAATTTGATTTGAAGCTCGAAATGAAATTTTGAATTCAACTTAACGAAAGAAGTATGGAACACTATCTTGAAGTTGAAAACATACTCGTAATAATTTTGAAAGAGTACCATTAAAAGAGTCAAACTTTGCTAGTTGTTATTCGTGAATAACCAACTGGTAGTCTTTTATTCACTTTGAATAAAGTTTGAATAAAATTTCGGGTAATTGGATTGATAAAATTTTGAATATTTGCTTAACTCGATTTTTGAGAACTTATTGTATATTTGGGTTAGATATGTTAAGGAGGAAAAATAAATATGATTTTAGGAACTTCGATACTGAAGATGGATGAAAAACTCGTATATGAAAAAAAGGACTAATTACTTGAGTGCCATGCGTGCTCCTTATGGTAAAACAAATGAGAGTGCATAGCAGAAGAAATTTACGTATAAATGGAAAGAAAACAACCTATATAATGATATTACGAAAGAGAAATGGATGGAAGTACTTTCCATCCAGAGACTTTGATGAAATTTTGAAAAACCAAAGCATAAATATGCATATACATACCTTAAATAATTTTCAGGTAATTACAAATTTCGAGGAAGAAATTCTTTTAAGAAGGGTAGATTGTAAAATCCCACAAAAATTTAACAATGAATTTAGCAATATGATAGTTATTTTGATAATTATGAGGAAATTACTTGAATTGCAAGGTTACAAGATAATTACTCAAATAAACGCCAAGAATTAGCATATGAAAATGCAACTTTATTGAATTGCATCAATTGTAATGTTGCAAGATTGTCACTCAAATGAATGCCAAGAATTAGAAAGTGACAATTGACAATGTGATCGTTATATTGACGATGATTGAATAACCACATGAGTTTGCTATTGACAATGTAATGTTATATTAAATAACCACGTGAGTTGCATCAATTATGTCACAAGACTCCAAGATTATTACTCGAGTGATGCTTAGAGACGATGATGTAGTTATTGGTTAGTATGACACGAAGTATAGCCACTTAATTGTAAAACCTTATTAAGTGGAAGGACCTTGAGCAACATGAATCAAAGTACAGTGACTTAATCACAAGACAACACAAAGTATAAGGATTTCTTGAGCAACAAATGAATGGACGACATTTGGCCACATCGCTTCCTCAAATATATGGTGCCAAACATGCCACTTGGCCTTGCATGGTTGACGGAACTCAAAGATTTATTAAAAACAACTAATTCCGGATGATTATAAATAAAGGGCTAGCTAAGAGATTTCCTCAATCAATCTCAACCTATCCTATCCCCCCTCTCCCTCTCCACATCCATACTTGTCAAGGGCAATTGTCTAGCCTCTTATTGAATCTCAAGCCCTTCATAAAGGAAATTCGTCCAAATACCGTAAGGGGAGAAAAACAACCCTTAAAACCTATCAAACACTTAGTTTTTCATTTAGAAAAGACTCCTCTTCATATATATAAGGAATCCAACTTGAAACACCACGTTGATTAAGGAATATGAAGGTTTTGAAGGCACTTTTCAACAACTCAAAGAACCTTAAGGAAAATCAAGTTAAAGAAGTGAGTAATTAATGGTTTGATTCCATTTTAGAATTCATAAAGTTTTTATAAGATAAACATGGTTTTTGATTGAATGATATGAACAGAGATTTTGATGCATTGTAAAGAAATATTGAACTATTGCATTTGGATCACTAGTTAATGCCCTGCCTGTCTTTTCTTTGCTTTACTTTGTTTTGTTTCATATTAAGAGTCATCTAATGATACCGAGATGGGTGATGATTAGTATGGTATTTGTATTGCTTTTTGTTTGAAATTTCGGTAGGGGTCAACGGGGATTTGATTGTGAATCCACTTGCATGTACATGGCCATGATTTAATTGATATTGAATGATATGAATCTTGAGCGCATTATAGGTGGTAATTCAACTAGTGATAGGGCCATTTTGTGCATTCGAAAGCTTTGTGTATTCCATGGTTTTTCTTGAAAATGAATCTCTCAAATAAAAGGTGAATCAAAGGGTTTTGTTACTCATTGAGTACTTTGTACTTGTTACTCTTTTCTACAATTTTGTAGATGATTGAAGGCATGATCTTTGGAAAGCAAGCCATGAGTTGGAGCATGTCCGCGAACGTGAGTAGAATTTTGCATGTAGGGGAAACCGGTCTTTGAAGCTACTACGATAATGCACTTTATAGATAAAAATAATTTATAAGCTTCATATCTTTTGTGTTAATGAATATTCCTACCTATATATATATATATATATGGCTTAAGATATGTAAGATAAAAAGAATGTGTAACTTTTATATGGACTGAAATCCTAATTGTAATGATTCTTTAATATTAAACAAATTGTTAGTTGCAGTATTAGCATTCTAGAATGTTAAACAATCCGAAGGCAAGAAAAATTCGTTTTGTACGTCCTGTCCCTGCTATTCGTATAGAAGCTTCCACTTTCGAATGTATTAACCAATATAAGAAAATTGAATATTAGCGGGGGCGTGACAAACACACTTTCCGTTTACCCTCTCTTGCTTTGAAATGCCAAAGGCCCATCTATGTCCCTGATTTGGACTCTGAATTTTCAAAGATGATTAGAGATATTTGGTCTTATTACCATAGAAGAACCCTAGCCTTATTTGCTGCCTAGTTAATAAATCTAGTCATGATACTATTTTGCTCATTTGGGGTCTAGTTAATATAAAATAAAGTAAAAAAACCAATGGAGAGTGATAAGGGGGAAAAAATTCTTCATAGTCTCCCATTTGTGTTGCTTACAATTGTTTTACAGAAAAAAATTGCAATATATGTTGACCACTATTTGTTAGAGCATGAGAAGGGGTCGAGGATGTTGAAGAAGTACAATAGTATTTTGTTCTTTTGACGTCAAGATTTTGAATTTTCTTTTTCTTTTGATGTGCTTTCTTTTACGTAAAGAGATAATTGATACTCCGTTTTTACCACCCATCTATAGAGAAAAAGAAATAGAATCAAAGGCAATTTCGTTTGTTTTTTTTACCACTATTAGTAGGTCATATTCCTTCTTCATAACTTTTCCTTAACTGATAATATACTAAAGTATAAAGAAATATGTATGTAAATGGTGCAGGTCAAACCTAAAGTCAAGAAGTTAAGAGGGAAAAACATATCAGAGCTAGTAGAGTATGGAGATCAACTATTTTAGAGTAGTACTACTACGAGGCAACATGTGATGTATCTATCCTCAATCCCTGACTTGCAAGGCCTTCAGGAGCGTACCATTGGTGCGATTGACTTAAATTTAGACGGCATTCCACAACAAGATACTGGGTCATGCAGAGCCAGTAGACAGCTCTTTGTGGACCTCACTGGTTCTGGGACGGCTCCATCGCGCAGCCAAACAAACAGTAGCAAGGGTAATTCTTCTCAATATTCAAGCCCACAAAAGGACAAAAAGGAGCGATGTCGTACAATTGGTTGAGATGTTTGGGCAGGTTCGTAC
>CAVNYN010274102.1:0-10542 GCA_963692815.1 Nyctanthes arbor-tristis
AAATGGGGGGGGGGATTCACCCCCCATTTCTTCCGGCAGCAAAATGGGGGGGATTCACCCCCCATTTCTGCCGGAATTGGTAGCCATTTGGCTGCCATTTCCGGCAGCAAAATAGGGGGATTCACCCCTCCCCCCCCATTTTGCTGTCATTTCTGACAACAAAATGGCTGCCATTTCCGGCAGCAAAATGGGAGGAGGGATTAACCCCCCATTTCTACCGAAAATGGCAGCGAAATGGGGGGATTCACCCCCCATTTTGCTGGCATTTCTAGCAGCAAAATGCTGCCGGAAATGGCAGCCATTTGGCTGCCATTTCCAGCAGAAATGGGGGGGTTCTGGCAGCACAATGGGGGGTGGGGGTGGGTGGGTTTTTTTAGTTTTTTATTATTTTTAAACATTTTTAAAAAAGTTTAAAATGTTTATAGGGGTATGATCGTCTTTTTTATAAAAATTTGGCAGAATAGTAGCAATAGGGACGATTTGTGTATATTTTTGAAAGGTTGGGGGCTGTGGTGTGTCTTAAAAAAGGTTGGAGACTAAACCGATTCTTAACCTAAAGGTTGGGGATAATTTGTGAAATTAGCCCTTTACATTATTGTTGGTAAAGATTAATTTTGTTTTCAGTTATTTAATTAAAATCGGTCCGATGACCTTAAACTGTTAGCTTTTCCGATTCGATAACATGTCTGATTTTCTGAACATTGGTGAATATGGAACAAATCCAAAAGTTATCCGATTGTGTGAGATAAATTGAAACAAAAAATTAATAAAAACAGTCAAAAGTAAAATTGGACAAGATAAAGATTGGAACGTTAAATGCGGAGTGATAGAGATGGGACAAAGCTCTTAGATGTCTATTTGAGGAAAGAAGGAAAATGTGAATAAAGAAATAGATATATTTTTAGATAAAATGAAATATGATTTGGTGATTGAAATTAAAAATTGAAAAATATAGTGATAATATAAAAAAGAAAAATGAAAAAAATAAATGGAAGATAAAAAGGGAATTTATAAATTGGTAATAAATTAAAAAAGTTAAATGAAATTAAAAAGTAAAATAGAAATTAATGGCCTTAATGACCAAGATTAGTAGATTAAACCAATGGTCTTGATGAGATATCTCGATTTAGCAAGTGTTTTTTGGCAGGAAAAGGTGAAATGGAAACTATCCTGCTTTTAAGTATATATAGATATAGATTTAATTAAAATCGATCCGATGACCTTGATGGTGTGAGATAAATTGAAACAAAAAATTAAGAAAATCAGTGAAAAATAAAATTGCTCAAGATAAAGAGTGGAAAGTTTAAATGTAGAGTGTGAGAGATTTGAGTAAGTTCTTAGATAGAATGAGTTTTATTAAAGGAAAGAAGGAAAATATGAATAGAGAAAGAGTGATATTTTTAAATATAATGAAATCTGATTTGGTAATTTGAATTAAAAATTGAAAAACATAGTGATAATATAAAAAAGGGAAATGAAAAAAAAAAAGAAATGAAAGATAAAAAACGAATCTATAAATTGGTAATAAATTAAAAAGGTAAATAAAATTAAAAAGTAAAATAGAAATTAATGGCCAGGATTAGTATATTAAATCAATGGTCAAGATGAGATATTCTGATTTAGCAAGTGTTTTTTAGCGGGAAAAAAGTGAAATGCAAACTATCCTGCTTTTAACTATATAGATTAGGAATTTAGTTTTGTTAATAAATTTATTAATTAGTTTTATATTTATTATTTGAAAGAGTCAAGTAGTTAATAGCAGTAGTCATGGTATCGTTAGTCAGATTGTGTTCCTATTTCTTGGGGAACAGTGAGTACTCGTGGGCTATCTTGTAATTATCGTTTTTTTTTTTGAAGGGTGTAATTATCTATTTAAGAGTGTAAAAATAATAAAGAAGGTGTGGAATGAATTATTTTACGCACTAATTTTTGTCTTGGGAGTTTTATTGGTTTCTTTTGAAAAACCAACACTTGAAAGGGTAGGATTTACTCGAAATAACCTATATTGTGTACTTTTTTTTAATCTTTAATTCCTATTCCGACACGAATTATTAGTGCTCATAACAGATGCATAATAGTTGTATTCATATGTTCATATTAGTATGTTTGTGGTTGTGCTTGAAGGTATTGTGATGGGTAATAGAAACCCATACTTTCAAGTCTCAAAAGTTTTAAAATTTTAATCATAGTTGTCCGTTGAAATATATTTGTGAACAAAATTGTATAAACATATCTTCTAGTATTGTTACAAAATCACATGCAACAAATCGTGTTACATATACTAAAGCGTTCATATTCCTATTTTTCTCCTAAATAGTTAGTAAAAATTGTAATGTTAATATAACCTAATTTTTTTCACCTACCCTATAAGGTATATTAAAGTCTACCCCCTCCTATATGACATGCCACTCATCTTAAATAAGATGAATGACATGTCATTCATCTTATTTAAGATGAATGGCATGCCACATGACATGTCATGTACCCTCCTACATGGCATGACATTCATCTTAAATAAGATGAATGTCATGCCATGTAGGAGGGGGTAGGTTTTAATCTACCCCATAGGGTAAGTGAAAATAACTACAATATAACCACACATTAATAAATTAATTAAAACTTCTTAAAAAACTATTTTTAGTATTAATTATAAAGTTTATACTTATAATAAACCCAATGATTTTTCAAGCATTACAGTCTTTGCTATACTGATAAAACCAATTTCAAGTTATAGATGCTTTTGATCTCTTTTGCTATATTCTATAGTAATGATTACTCAAGCATTGCAATATAGGACGTTAGGATTTTATCGTGCAACGAATATTTAATTTGAAAATTATGCGTAAAACAAGTGTGGCACAAAAATATGGTAGAAAAAGTCATATGCACGGTCGAAACACGTGGAGGTTGGAACACGTGCAGGCCCATGATTTGCACCGCCTTTATTTATTTATTTATTATATGCAATTGAAAATTACATATAAAAACTAAAAAAAATCACATAATACAATAATCGATTAAACAAAAAGCCATACAAAACAGTCATATTTAACTAAAAAGAATCATATATACATATATATGTATAAATCAAAAATAAAGATTTTCAATAAATTATTTTATATGTGCCTTTTTATTTTGCAGGTGGAATCAAAATGTCAGGGTGAATTCAAAAGTCCCAATTTATTAAAAATATCACATTTAATTAAAAAAAGTCACATCCAATTTAAAAAGTCACATATAAAAAACTCACATATAAATATGTGAATTTAAACTCACATCAAATTAAATAGTCATATATAAAGTCACATTGAATCAAATAGTCATATATGAAAATTAAAAAGTCACGTATAAATATTTAAAAGTCACATGTAAAATAGTTGATTAATTAGAAAGTTACATTAAATTAAAAAAGCGTAAAGAAATAGAAAAGTCGCACACATGTAACTTTAATAAAAAAGCCACATATAGAATAATCAATTACTTAATAATTTACGTAAAGAAATTGAAAAATTACATTTTTGTAACTATTTAACATAAAAATTTAATGAAAAAGTCATATATAAAATAACCGATTAATTAAAAAATTATGTAAAGAAATCAAAAAGTCACATGTTCGTAACTACCTATTTAAAAGGTCACATAGATAAATTGAAAAGTCAAATTTATATAACTATTTAATAAGAAAGTCAAGTATAGAAATTGAAAAGTCACATTATATGTAACTATTTAATAAAAAATCATATATAAAATTACTAACTAATTAAAAGCGTAAAAAAAATCGAAAAGTCACATGCGTCTAATTATTTTACTCCCTTCCTTCCAAAAAAAAAATTCCTCATTTCCTTTTTTAACTATCACAAATTATATTCTCATTTCCTAAGAGCATGTTTGATCCTATTTATTTGAGAAATTTATAATGAGGAGAGAAGTAGAATGTGTATTGAAAATGTAAAAATGTGTAAAATATGTGGTTGTAATTGAACAGTTGTTAAATCAAGATCGGAAGAGCGTCGTGTAGTAGGTAAATTTATAAATTGGGAGAATAAAAGGGATCAAACAAGCTCTAGGCTAATTTTTTAGTTTTCTAATATAATTTCATTTATGGTGCATAGTAATTGACAACAAATAATAACTAAAATGAAATATTAAATAAATCAAAGAATATTTTAGAAAATATATTGTTAAATTGTAAATTTCCAATAACATGTGTGTGTTTGACTGTCATAATTTTTCATGAAAAATACTAGCTTTCCACATAAATTCCCACATACTAGCTTTTTTCATTTAATAACACATTAGATGTCACCTAAACTGGTGTTAAACACAACTGGTGCTACATAGTATTATTCAAAATATTATCTCACTTTTGGTCACGTGACTATATTTTCCAAGGAAATAAAGAAAATATTTTCTTTGAGAGACCCAGGTAATTCGTTTTCCAGAGAGTTGGAATTCTATATTTCTTAAAATATTAATTATTTTTTAACTTATAAAATATAAAAATATTAGAAAACACGCACGTGAATTGAGAATTTCTTATTTTCTTTTTCTTTTTTATGTTTTTGAGATTTTATATAATATGGCATTTCTTGCCAATGTTAACGAATATAAGATCTTATAGTCATTTCAAATTTTTTAATTATGGCTCGTTATTAAAGTTTATGACTTTGTTTTATTTTCATATTTATACACAAATCACTCACTGAATTTCTTGTAATTTCTTTTTTAATGTAAGTTTCTACTTATTAATTGTATTACTGAGATAGTTATTGGTCTCAAAATTATTCATTGAATTATGAGTTGTAAACCGTTTGACGAGACTATAATCATCAGAAAGTCTCAATCTATGTACCACATCTTCACAACTATTCTCAAACGTTCCCATCATATTATCATTGTCCCTAAAAAAAATCATACAAGACAAAAACTTGACATTAATTATCTTTTTTTATTCATCGTGTTTTAGTTTTGTCTTAAATATAAATATATATTCAGCTCAAAATTGTAGCTCGCATAGTTTTAACAGATAAAAAAATTTGGCAAATAAAAAAATACATGAAAAAAGTACAATTTATATATAAAACTTGATAAGTTCTATAAAAAATAATGACTATCAAATAATAAAATTTGGTAAAAATGTTGCTTCTATGGAAAATAATATCTATCAAATACCAAAAGTTAAAAAACAACTATTTCTATGTGGAAAATTAAGTCAATCAAATATGCGTAATTGACATTTCTTATGAAAATTAATTATAGGGAATTCAATTACCTAGAATTCATTTTCATACATTTACATGCTTCTAATCAAATAATACATAAATAATGTTTTCTTAATATATGTCAAAAATAAAAAGAGAATATTTTTCTGGGACAGATGAGGTATAAAAAAAGCCACATATATATAATAAATAATTACTTAAAAAGTCAAGTAAAGAAATTGAAAGTCATATTTGTTTAACTATTTAATAAAAAAGTCACATATAAATTACTGGTTAATTAAAAAGTACGGTAAAGAAATTGAAAAGTCAAATGTGTGTAATTATTTAATTAAAAAAAGCCAATAATCAATCACTTGAAAAGTCATGTAAAGTAATTGAAAAGTCACATTTAAATAACTACTAGATTTTTCACTCGTGCGTTACACGGGTAGAATTATAGTGTACATTCATATCAAAATTGACATGTGAGTTTGGACATCATTTTATAAATTACAATATACCAGTTGCATTGTATAAAATTATGAATTGATATGCGAGTTACAATTTACCATGAAATATTTGTAGTGAAATGTATGAGTTCATAATTCTGGTCGCCTTCAAACTCGTTGTGTAAATTCACATGTCCAACCTATATAAAATTGTAATAATTGACAGTTAAATAATTAGAGATGAAAATTTGACACATCGATCTATAAACCAGTGGAGACATGCCTCTAATATGATTGACCCTTCACGCCTAATTAGGGCAAAAGAAAGGGTATGAGACAACATTATCTGAACCGCCGTGGGTCTACGGCAGGTGCGAGTCAGGTTAGACCCGCACCATAGACTTGTGACCCACCAGGCATTTTTTTATTTTTACTAAATTTATTTCGAAAAAAGTGTAGGAATTATTAGAAATGGCAATTTAACTAATCGACCATTAAATCTGTGGTAGTTTATTTTTATTTTTAATTATATTATTTTTTGAAAGGATTTTTCTATCGAATTAAAAGAATAAAGTTATTATATTAGTTAATGTTGAGAACTTTAAAATTCTAAATAAAGGTTTTGTTTTATTTTACGTTCATCAATTAATAATGCGTTGCACATATCATTAATTGAAAGGGGAAAAAATTCATAGGTCCTTTTTGTGGGTCATGGTGGCGTCCCATGACTCAACTTGTTTTGACCCGCCATATAAATTTGTAGGTTTGAGGCGGGTTTGGGTGACTTCAAGACTCATGGGTGGGTTCAGAATATGGCTAACCCGCCCTATTGCCATCACTATAAATAATCAATATCATAATCAATTATTGCAGCTATAAGTTTAGTCTCTCATTCGTGCGTTGTACAGGAAGACTAATTTTCAAAAAAGTTCAATAATAATAAATAATAAAATATTAGATAAATACACATTATCAAATTTGCATAGCAAAAATAATAAATATACAGTTTTAATTTAGTATTTGACTCACTAAATTAATATTTTATTAATACAATATTAATAGTTTACCTGCTTATATACTCAATTAATGCTTTGTTACTATATTTTATTTTTAAATTATCTAACTTATTTAATATTATTAGTTAACAGTCTAATAATATGTATCGGACGTGTATATACCCTTATTCACTCGATACCCGTTCAAATAAAAATTTTCATACTTATGAGAAAGTACTCTCTCAACTTATCCATTTTTTATGAATAAAATTCAAAATTGATAGTTATAATTAACATGTTAAATAGGGATATATTTATAAAGAAATGCAAGTTAAAATTTTTAAGAAATTGAACAGTTACTCGCCGTTAAATTTACATCGGTAGCGAATAATAAAAAATTATAAAAACTCATCATTATATATAAATACTAAAACAATAGAAATGAGGAAACTAAAATAAAAAAGGAATATAAAAAACTAATAAACTAATATAAATTATTGAAAACTCATGATGAATATCCAAATTAGAAAAGTTTAAATTTTAAAACTTGAAAAATAAAATTAATTGAAAATCAACTGGCGCAATAATTGAATCCAAATTATTGTGCAACATCATAATGAGGTCAGCAAAAGAAAGGCAAAATTGCAATTGAGAATCCAAATTCAATTGAAAACTATTGTATTATATATTATATTATATGATATGATTGAATAAAAAAGTCAGGTACAGAAATTGAAAAGTCACATTTGTAGAACTCTTTAATAAAATGTTCAAATATAAAATAACCGATTAATTAGGAAGTCACAAGAAAGAAATTAAGAAGTCACATATAAAATAATCGATCAATTAATTAAAAATTTACGTTGAATGATGAAATGAAAAAGTCACGTACAGTTAAGTACACAAAAAAAGTTACACGACTAATTTTACCAGATTATTTGTTGGTAAAACATGTTATGTTAAAGGTCATGTGTCACTTGAGTGGGTAATACACTATGAAATTAAAATTTTACATAATTTATCCTTGTTAATTGTTATTTAAGAGTCTTTAAAATGAAAATTAAAAAGAAAAAAGAAAAAGAAAAATGGAAACACGTTTGCAGTCTAATCTAACGATGAATACAAGAAAGAAAAGCCCAATGACAGCCTGATGCACTGAAATGTAGGCAAAATAGGGTTACCATTGATTGCTGCACCGAAACGCCGCAAAAATATGTGGTGGGTTCTTTATATTATTTTACAATTGATTTTCAAAATTTTAAGCTACGCACTCTGTTTCTCCTAATTTTCAAAATTTTAAGCTACACACTCTGTTTCTATGGATCAGATCATTTCGTTGATTAGATTTCATTCGACTGTCATGTTCATTGCAAAAAAGTAACCTCTCTAATGATTACAAATTATATTTAAATTAAATCATCTTAAAATTTTAATATTAATTTCTATATTTCTTAAATAATCCGTAACTTTCTAATCTCCAACCAATAATTGTAAAAATAAAACGATTTCACTTAACATAGCAGTTATTAGCTCATAAAATTATATGTTACAAATCACATGCAAATATAAACAGTATGTTAAATAGAGGAAAAAGGTGCCCCTTTATCTTTTGTTGATGATTGCTGTAGACATACTCAGGTTTATTTGGTGACTAGTGAAGCACGTGTCGTATCAATGAGATTGTATTCATTAATGTCATGTCATGCAAAGTAAATATATCTGTTTTATTTATTTATTTATTTATTTTTTTGGCAAACATAAATGCATATATTCTTTTTCATTATTTTAACAAGTTATGACCCAAAGTAAAAATATAAAATCATACATAAACAATATGCCATCTTATGAGAAAGAAAGAAATAAAAAAAGGCAAGATTTCATTGAATAGAATTTCAAATGTGGGGCCGTATCCACGTTGTTCCCTCCTACAACAAAGTATCTAACGTGCATATGAAAATGTACATAAAGAAAGCTGGTTAATAAAAGCGTTGAGGCTCAATTACACGATGTTTCCAGCACCAAGAGATCATACATGAAGCGAACTTCTTGGAAGACAAGCCGATGGACATTTGTTCAACATCAAGTGCTACCATCTTAACATTTAAATTCATTAAGGTACCTCTCTCATTCTACACAACAGTAATTAGGTAAAAATACATACTGTGTTTACTTCGCAAGGAAGTATCACCCTAAGCAAATGGTATTCAATTTTAACCCCTAATATGTCCGAGATATTAAAAGGATTCTACTCTTGAATATGAAAAAAGCAGAAATTTCCAACCTAGTCTCGAATATGAAAATGAATTAAGTTCTTAGCATTGAAATACGCATATTGTCAATTAAATATGTTGATACACTACTTACATCAATAACATGGATATAAAATTTTTGTGACGATCAACTAAATAGGGAAAACGGAGTAAGAGCAACAAATAGACCATGTAGAAGAATGTGTTGAAGAAATGGAATTGGGTTGTGCTACATTCCCTTGTCGAATCACTTGTCTGATTATTTGTCATTAAATAACTATTTAGTACATTGGCAAAAACACATTTACATTAAATTGAAATACATGGACAAAAAGACACATACATCCCATCAAGTCACCCAATATGTAACTCAACAAGGAAGAGTAGCATTATCCAATGGAATTCCAAGAACTTTGGGGGATCTCTCTTTTCCCTTTCTCTCAATATAAGTCTAGATATATATTAATGGCATGTACAATAAGAAGAGTAAAATCGGGACATACACAACATTACAGGTTTCCTTCTTAAGCTTTGTCCTGCTAGGTAACGACATCCTTCAACTACTTTTTTCATGCATAAAGAAGAAACGAAGCTACCTCATCATTCAACCATGCACCTAATTTTAAACACCACATTAACTCTTCAGTAATATCAATATCAGAATTTTTAGGCGACGTAAAAATCTTTCTCATGTTAAAGATGAGTAGGAACAGAATATATAACTGTTGAGATATAGATATAAGGTCCAATGCAATATGAAGCGTGAAACAGTAAGTACTAATTGGTATTAGACAGAGCTCAAGCAACTTCAACCTTTTCTCCTGAGTAAGCCAAAAAAAAAAAAAAAAAATTAAGATTCAAAAGCTGCACCAGCCAAAAAAAAAAAAAAAAAAAGAATTTAGAAAGTCACCTTCTTAGCTACATAAAAGTAAAACTTAACATTGGCCAAATCTGCTTGCAAATAGTTTACAGGTCATATTATATATATGTGTGTTTGTGTGAAAGTTTGTTAGTATTTTTTTAATTGATTAAAAAATAGACATAGGTAATTAGTTTGAAAGTAGGATAAAACATTATCAAAATTTTATTTCTCACCCAACACATCAAGATATATTTACACAAGGAAATAGTTTAAGCTGTCTATACACCATAATTCCAAAACACTAATCAGTAAATCTATCATCCTTAAATCATTATTATATAACACCAAGATAACTCTAATGATATATTATTTTAGCAATTTGACAAAACCACATCACAAGTAGTTATCATTACACCTAGAATTTTGTTCCAAAATATGAAAACACATTACATTACACAATACTCGAAAATTAACAAAAACTAAATCATATGCTTAAAGTTGGAATTTCATTAGGTCAAGCATCCAAAGTTCTCAGACAATATCTTACCAATGTCAAGACATTGTCCCCTTCTAACTACGCGTTCCCCAATGCAATCCCTTTCTACAATCACAAGTTAGAAAAAAATGAAACAATGAGAACAGACACATCTTTTGGCTGCTCTTTTAATGCTTAACCACGCTAAACACACATGAAGGATGTCAAGATATCATATACATCAATGCGACTAATCAATTTGTTATAATCACCATAGTATTTGAATTTAGAGACAACAACAAGCTCCATTA
>CAVNYN010274103.1:0-31822 GCA_963692815.1 Nyctanthes arbor-tristis
AAGCAACGAAACATAAAAAAGAAGGTAATAGGACATCAAGGTCACTTTCATCTTTGTGGAAAACCCTACATGCAAAAAGACCTACCATGTATTGGTGATATTGAAAGTGACTTCCATCATTACATTAATAGAGATGTGAGAACAATCCCACAAAATCTCTCTGTGGGCTGAGTCTATAATGACGTAAGTATCGAGGGATAAACTTCACATTGAATAAATATAAAATAAATAATCAATATATAAAGTGTTTGGGCTACCCCCTTTAATGGGTTAACTTTTTAAGGTGGAACCCCAAGTCTTTATATAGTATTAGAGCCCATCATGGTTAAATGAATAATTTGATCGGGTTAAGACTCAAATGAGCAAAAGACGAATTTGAGCATTAGATGAATTTCAAGATTGGTCTCCTCCTAGACTCAAATGAGCAAAAGACGAATTTGAGCAGAAGACGAATTTCAAGATTGGTCTGCTCCTACGAGCCACTATCCCACATTGAATAAATAAAGCCATTACCTTGATAGGGCATATTAAAAGATAAATCCCACATCGAATAAATATAAAATTTAGTCTACTTCTACGAGCCACTATCTCGATAGGGCATATACCAAGGGATAAATCCCACGTCGAATAAATATAACCACTATCTTGAAAGGGCATAACAAGGGATAAATCTCATATCGAATAAATATAAAATAAATAACCAATATATTAAGTGTTTGGGTTACTGATCCCCTTAACAGATTAACTTTTTAAGTTTAAGGTGAACCCCAAGCCTTTACAGCAAGAACTGTTAAAAAGTGTCGAGACTATTGTCAGATTATAAAAGTATTTTAGAATTTGTTATTTGATATTTGGTCATTTTAATAGTTATATATGAGAAAATATATAAGGGGTTGTGTAGAGGACGCTCCATATACAGGAGAAAACTTGTACACATTCTTTTTCCCCAAGCATTCTCCATTTCTTGTCGTTCTTTTATCTGTCACATCATATTCACTCTATACTATTGCATTGAAGATGCTCTTATTGTAGTCCCCTCACGACTTCGTTTCATAGTACTAATAAAATAATCCCACAAAAAGCTTATACAGTGAGTCATGTAGGCTCCATGTAAAATCAGAATGTTGAAAATTTGTCTTAATATTTTATACTAGCTATAGCCCATTAACAGGACGAGAAGTAAGAGGAAATCAAGGCTTTTGCTTACAACAAATCTCCAATCTCTGTATATACAGTTTGGAAGGGGAACTTACCACCCTTTTCACTGTTGAATTCATCTGGTTAATTCTCATTTAAGTGCTAACTAAAATGTGTTCTCCAGCACCAAGACAACCGAAAGAGAAGAAAGAAGAGTCGATGGCCGGTAACCGAAGAAGTTCGATGTCCATTATAGTCAGATGTGCTGATTGGCTTGACATTTTGCTTATGTTGTTGGGCACCTTTGGAGCCATTGGAGATGGCATGTCAACCAATTGTTTACTGGTTTATGTTAGCAAACTATTCAACAGTTTGGGATATGGAAATTCCCAGAAGAATCATGGGAACTTCATGAATGAGATTGAAAAGGTAAATTAGCTTTTAACTTCAAGAAGACTTATTTTTTCTCATTTTTTCTTTTTCAAACTTCAATCTTCTCTGAGATTATTTCAACTAATATATTATTTCTTTCTGGGAATATTGTTTTACAGTGCAGTCTCTACTTTGTCTACTTGGGACTAGCAGTCATGGCTGTGGCATTTATGGGTAATTTCTGTTTTAACTTTTTTGGGTTTCTCTTGATTGCTTGTCTTTTTGGTAACATGTTTAGGCCAATATGCCTTCACTAGCTTAAGACATTCCCAAAGTCCCTAGTTATTTCACATGGCATCAAGATTTATATAAAGTCAACATGAACAATTTTTCATAGATATCAGGCTATGAAACCCTAAAATATTTTCAATCATTGGACATGCTAGGCGTAGCTGGTGGACGAAGAAATGTTTCCTAAAAAAAAATTTTAATCATAAAGATAAAAATTTGTAAAGGCAAATTAAGATGTAACTGGGTAATTTGCACTTTCAATGAATTTAATTATGAAGAAAAAAATAACTGCAGAAGGCTACTGCTGGAGCAAAACAAGCGAACGACAGGTTTTGAAGCTTCGTTACAAGTATTTGGAAGCTGTCCTAAGGCAAGAAGTCGGATTCTTCGATTCACAAGCGGCAACAACATCAGAAATCATTAATAGCATTTCAAAGGAAACTTGTCTCATACAAGAAGTTCTAAGTGAGAAGGTACAGTGCTTATTAAGCATATCTTGCTATTTTCTTCTGTCTCATGGCTCTCTTCCTCTTTTTTTTCTAAATATCAGAAACTCACAAAAAAAACCTCGAAAATTCGTTATTGTAGGTACCCAAATTCTTGATGAACATGTCTTCCTTCATCTCAGGACTTGCATTCTCAGCCTATTTCTCATGGAGACTTTCCTTGGTAGCATTCCCAACAGTATTTCTCTTGATAATTCCAGGAATGATTTATGGGAAATACCTTCTCTATTTATCAAAAAAGAGCTTCAATGAATACAGCAAAGCAAATTCCATTGTAGAGCAAGCATTAAGCTCCATTAAAACAGTATATTCATTTACCGCTGAGAAAAGTATCATTGAGAAATACTCGATGATACTGGACCAGACTAAGAAACTCGGAATTAAGCAAGGAATCGCCAAAGGACTTGCTGTAGGAAGTACCGGACTTTCTTTTGCTATATGGGCTTTGCTTGCTTGGTATGGAAGTAAGCTAGTCATGCACAAAGGAGAGAGCGGAGGAAGAATCTATGCAGCTGGAATTGCCTTTGTCATGGGGGGATTGTATGCTGTTATTTTATGTTTTTTTTACCATTTTTTTTCTTTCATCTTAATTACAATATTGCAAAGAATCATTTTCATTTAACTGAAATGCAGATCTCTTGGAGTGGCATTACCGGAGGTGAAATATTTTACCGAAGCTTCAGTTGCAGCCTCAAAAATGTTTGGCAGAATAGACCGAGTACCAGAGATCGATGGAGAAGACACAAAAGGACTCGTTCTTGGAAAGATAAGAGGGGAAGTTGAGTTCAAACATGTTCAATTCACATATCCTTCTAGGCCTGATACTCTGGTGCTCAAAGACTTTGATCTTAAGATCGAAGCAGGAAAGACTGTGGCTCTTGTTGGTGCAAGTGGAAGTGGAAAATCAACTGCAATTGCACTGGTTCAAAGGTTTTATGATGCATCTAGTGGAACCGTGAGCATTGATGGTGTAGATATAAAGAGATTACAATTGAAATGGTTAAGGCAGCAAATGGGACTGGTAAGTCAAGAACATGCCCTCTTTGGGACTTCAGTAAAACAGAATATCATGTTTGGGAAATTCGACGCCACCATGGATGAAGTAGTTGCAGCAGCAATGGCAGCAAACGCGCATAATTTCATTAGGCAACTTCCACAAGGATACGAAACCAAGGTGAGTTGTTTAATTTTCAATCGATCTCCTTAGATTCATTTACGTGTTTGTATACATTTTAGATTAAGCGACTTTTCAAGTTTTTAATTTAATAGATTGGCGAACGAGGAGCACTTCTATCAGGTGGACAAAAGCAAAGGATTGCGATTGCTAGAGCAATCATTAGAAATCCTGTGATTCTCCTCCTTGATGAAGCTACAAGTGCACTGGATTCTGAATCAGAAACTCTTGTTCAAAATGCACTGGATCAAGCCTCCATGGGAAGAACAACCCTGGTAAGTTATGTTTTCTGGAAAATAAGATTGGCATTTCTTGAAACCATTGGACTAGTTAATGCTTATTTTACGCTGCTGATTTCGATCAGGTAATTGCACATAAACTGTCAACCATAAGAAATGCTGATCTGATTGCTGTTGTAAGCGGTGGTTGCGTAGTTGAAACTGGTATAAACAATGATCTGATTGAAAGAAATGGGCACTATGCAAAACTAGCAAATGTTCAAACACAGTTTACTACCATGGATCAAGAACAAAGCGCAGAAGCTCAAATCTTGTCGGTAGGGAGAAGCAGTGCTGGGAGAAAAAGCACAGGAAAATCAAGTCCTGCTTTTTCCCTTTCACCATTACCCGTTACTAGTTCCCCAAGACCAGTAACTTACCCTCCACCGTGCTTTTCCAGGCTTCTTTTGTTAAACACGCCTGAGTGGAAACAAGGACTTTTTGGAAGCCTCTCGGCTATTGCTTTTGGTGCGGTACAACCTGTTTATGCTATTACAATCGGTGGCATGATCTCGGCTTTCTTCTCTCCTAGTCATGAAGAAATGCAAGCAAGGATCGAAAAATATGCCCTCATTTTCAGTTTGCTTTGCTTTGTGTCTATTACGGTAAATATTTGCCAACACTACAACTTTGCATATATGGGAGAGTGCTTGACAAGGAGAATCAGATTAAAAATGCTGGAAAAAGTACTGACATTTGAAACAGCATGGTTTGATGAAGAGCAGAACTCGAGTGCGGCTACATGTTCAAGATTGAGCAATGAAGCATCAATGGTTAAGTCCCTGGTGGCAGATAGAGTTTCCCTCTTGATTCAAACAGCATCGGCTGTGATAATTTCGATGATAATGGGACTAATTGTTGCTTGGAAACTTGCACTTGTTATGATAGCTGTTCAGCCCCTCACAATTCTCTGTTTCTACACACGAAAAGTTTTGCTTTCGAGCATGACAAGTAATTTTATCAAGAAACAGAATCAAAGCACTCAAATTGCTGCTGAGGCTGTGTACAACCACAGGATAGTGACTTCATATGGAAGCTTGGGAAACGTTCTTGAGATATTCGATGAGGCGCAGGACGAGCCAAGGAAGGAAGCGAGAAAGAAATCTTGGCTAGCAGGAATTGGTATAGGATCAGCTCAAGGTCTAACTTTCATATGTTGGGCTTTAGATTTTTGGTATGGAGGAAAATTGGTTAACAATGGAGAAATATCACCTGGAGATGTGTTCAAGACTTTCTTTATTTTAGTTAGCACTGGAAAAGTTATTGCTGAAGCCGGGAGCATGACTTCGGATCTAGCCAAAGGATCGGCAGCAATTGCATCTATTTTCGCCATCCTCGACAGGCATTCATTAATCCGAGGTTCTTACAATGTAAGTTATAATAGTATATATCATTTGCATTGTTACATAGTAATAACATTGTTTTTTTTTGAATTATTGAGCTTCTAATATCAATTTTTGCATCCTGATTAGGTTGAAGATAGCAGTGGAGGAACAAAGTTGGAAAAAATGACTGGTGGAATAGAGATGAAAAGGGTCGATTTTGCATATCCTAGCAGGCCGGAAACACTGGTTCTACGCGATTTTTGCTTGGAAGTAAAAGCAGGAACAAGCATTGGACTTGTTGGTAAAAGTGGATGTGGAAAATCAACCGTAATTGCCTTGATTCAGAGATTCTATGACGTTGATCGCGGCTCAGTAAAAGTCGATGGTGTGGACATAAGATCACTGGATATAACCTGGTACAGAAAACACACCGCCCTCGTTAGCCAAGAACCAGTGATATATTCAGGCAGCATTCGCGAAAATATAATCTTCGGCAAGTCTGATGCCTCAGAGAACGAAATAGTAGAAGCCGCAAGAGCCGCAAACGCTCATGAATTCATCTCGTAAGATGGAAAAATTTACCACCTTCACTAGCACATTGATCATATTAATGAATTTAAACTGATTTCCTGACTTATTCGTGAACAGGGCACTGAAGAATGGTTATGAAACAGAATGTGGAGAGAGGGGACTTCAGCTATCAGGGGGGCAAAAACAGCGAATTGCAATCGCTCGGGCGATAATCCGAAACCCGAATATACTATTACTAGATGAAGCAACCAGTGCACTTGATGTTCAATCAGAGCAAGTTGTACAAGAAGCACTAGACAGAATCATGGTTGGAAGAACAACCATTGTGGTTGCCCACAGGCTTAATACCATCAAGAATTTGGATTCTATTGCCGTTGTAATGGATGGGAAACTGATTGAACACGGAAGTTATAAACAGCTTAAGAACAAGAAAGGTGCCTTCTTCAATCTTGCCAAGCTTCAAGTTGCATAGCTTTAGTAGAGTGTGTATAAGTTTGGCGACAAAGTAATCTAGTAGTACTACTCGATCGAGTCATAAGGCGGATTGAATAGTTACCGACGATATTAAATAGTCATCAGGTGGGTTAAGTAGTAACCTTTTTAGATTGTTGTGTATTATATTATATATATTGTTCAGCACTATCTATTGTATATATTTGTTAATAAAGTCGTGAAAAAGTGTTGAGGCTCAGAGGATAAGGTGCTTCATGAATATGTATTTCCAGGAAGATGTAATGACCTTTTCAAAGGTATTGGAAACAAAATCTTGTGTAATGATTTTGATGCCTTAAAACATGTATAAAACGACAATTTCCAACCTTTAAGAAAAAAAAAATTAAAAAAAAAAAAAACCAACAAGTTCCAATTTGAATGGAAAGTAATATATGCAAATACACGCCACAGGTGACGCCATTTACAATGTCAGACACTCGGAGTTATATTGTTTCCTCTATTTTCTAGCACACCATAAAATCTGGAAGTCGTAGACTAAAATTAATGCAAAAAAAAAAAAAAGGCCTAGAAGGGCCACCATCGTGTCCAAACAACGCGATGCCGGAATTTATTTATTTGACAACAAGGGGTTAAGAGATAAAAATTTAAAAAAAAGAAAAATATTACTCCCTTCGTCCTAATCAATATAGTGTTTTTTTAGTTGTTTGGTTGTCTTAAATATATAGTTTTGTTTTTAATTTAGGGTAAATTTCACAAAAAGTCCCCAATCTTTACACTTTGAATCGTCTGGGTCTCTAGCCTTTTTTTTAGTGCACTGGGTCTTTAACCTTTCATAAATAAGCACAAAATGTCCGTAGTAACGGAATCCATCTAAAATTCTGTTAAGTTGTTGATCAAATTACCTTTATAGTTTTATCCTTTAAATTTAAAAATATTAAAAATTCAAAACATATAAAAATAAAAAAGAAAAAGAAAAGGCTGAAATGGGGAAGTTGCCATTTCCGATAGCTGAAGTTTGCTACCATTTCTGGCAGCTAAAACCTGCCAGAAACAATAGAAAAAATGGGAAGACTCCCCTCTTTTTTCTACCACTTCCAGTAGCAGCGGTAGGAAATGGCTGTCGGAAACGGTAGCTCCCCCTCCCCCATTTCAGGTTTTTTTGTCTTTTTTGTTTTTAATTTTTTAATTTTTAAATTCTTTTTTCCAATTTAAAGGATAAGGGTATAAATATAATTTTTTCAACAACTTAACAAAATTTTGGTCAACAGCTTTTGGTATTAAGGTTACCGATCTAGACAATTCAAAGTGTAAAGTTTGGGGACTTTTTGTGAAATTCACCCTAACCTTATTTCACTAATATTTTTTTCTAGCACAACTTCTTTAATATGTTTTGGTAATATTTTCTTTAATATGTTTTGGTAATAATTATTAGTTACATTAAATATAACTTGTAGAATTTGTTTTTCTAACAACTTTTTGTAACCCTTGTGAGAAAGGAAAATGGACTATATATTTAGGACATATATAATTTTTTTTTTTTTTAACATGGTTGCTAAAGCACTGGATTTTGCTTCCGTACGAAACCAGAATCCAAGCCTACAGCAACCGGGGGCTGAGCTATTTTGAAATTAGGGGTTTGGAAATTAATGTCTTTTGTTGGTGGTAAAGTTTTGTATAAATTGGGGTAATTGTGTCCTTGTAGCTTCTAGGTATTGTACTGGAATCAATTACGGATTTGTAATAGATATTACCAAGCCTTTTAATTTCATATGAATTTTCTTTCATCTGAAAAAAAAAAAAAAGCCTACAGCAACCGGAGTTGGATTTGGGGGATTTTCGGTCTGCAAAAGAAAGAGCTAAGCCTTTGGAAACCAGATTACTTACCCGTGCGTACTGGCATTCTCAATTTTGATGCGGTGACAGTGTATGTCTCTATTATAGAAACACCTTATATATATGATACATTCACCTCCACTATTTGATGGACTCACAAGTGGAGTCATGTCAATTAATAGAGGAAAATATGTCACATACACCAAATATTTCTGTAACGGGGAAATCCGTTCTCTCTGAATCAAAATCCATGGCATTCCTCCACTCATCCCGTACTACTATAGGGCATGAATCATGATCTCACTTGAAACCTGAATTTAGAAGTTTTTTTCATCGAAAAAATAATTCAAATGTAGAATGACCAATAGAATTGGTCATGATACGTAGTTTAAAATTAAATATTTCCCGTCACCATCAATTCCATTTATGAACATTTGCAGATAAATGGAAATAATTTATACCGACATTAAAATCATACTTTGCCGCCTCAATTATATAATTTATAAAATTGGAGAGTCAAAGGCAAATGTTATTAGTTGACTAATAATGATCTAACTCAATAGCGGTTGTGCTGTCTATTGACATGCAATTTGCCGTGACATTAATTTTGAAGTAGCTCTAGTATTAATTTGGTATCAACTCTCTACAATAGTAAGTTCTATAAAATAATTCCTACAAGAAAATAAATTCTACAAAATAAAATAGGGTTAATTTCACATATAATCCCCAACCTTTAGTGTCAGTATCGACTGAGTCCCTAACCTTTTTTTAACGCGTTGAGTCCCAACCTTTCATTAAGCTGTACAAAAGGTTCTTTTGACACTTTCCGTCAACTTTTCCGTTATGTCATTGACCGAATTACCATTAGGCCCTTTATCATTTTTAAGTTAAAAATAAAAGATTTAAAATACGAAAAAATAATATAAAATAAAATAAAAAAGGAAAAGAAAAAAACGGGGATGGTCACCCCCAACTGGCCGTCGGAAATGGCACCTAATTGCTGCAATTTTCAGAAGCCAAAGTGGGGGGAGGAGAGACCCCCCATGTGAGCTGTCGTTTCCAGCAGCTCAAATAGGGGGTCTCTTCCTACTTTTGACTGCTGAAAATGGCAACAGTTGGCTATCATTTCTGGCAGCCAGTTGGGGGTATTCACCCCCATTTTTCCTTTTTTAATTTTTATTTTATTTTATATTATTTTTTCATATTTTAAAACCTTTTGTTTTTAATTTTGAAAAATAAGGGGTAGAATGGTAATTAAGTACTGAAAAATTGATGAAAAGTGCCAAAAGGACCTTTTGTACATCTTAATGAAAAGGTTAGGGACACAATGCATTGAAAAAAAGGTTAGGGACCCAATCGATATTAACACCAAAGGTTGAGGACGATATGTGAAATTGACCTTGAATATAAATATTTTCAGATAATTTTCACTCTAAGTCCCCAACTTTTCAATTTTATATCACATTTGTCCACATTGTTTTTGAGCCTACTAAGTTTCTAACCTTTCGATTATTATTGTATTATGTTCCCGACGTCACTTTTCGTCCCCAACGTTTTAATATTTCCACTATAGGTCCCTAACTTTTCAATTTTTATAAAATTTTATCCTCATTAATTATTTTTTCGGTATATAGGACTCTTACATTTCATTTGTTGTCGCGTTACGTCCTTAATTATACCTTCCGTCATCAATATTTCAATTACTAATTTTAATTCATATTAAAATTACCATTATATTTTTAATTATTTAAATAAAAATAAAAAATAGAGAACAATATAAAATAAGAGCTCTACACATCTTAGCTCATAGTGATAAAAAACTTAGTCTGCACTAAACTTAATGAATATCTAACTCGCTTAAAAGAAAAAATTCTGATCTAAAAGTCAGTGTAACATATTAGATTATGTTTTTTTATTCATCACATATCACGTAGAGGATATATATCAGGGTGCATAAAAAATTATTTTCAATTTACCAAAATGAAACCAAAACTTACTGCATTAATTCTAATTTTTAATTTTGAATCAGATCAGATTGAGACAGATAACAAATTGAAGAGATTAGAGCGAAAATCACAAAAAGAGATAAGAAATAAAATTAGAATAAAATATTATGACTATCTTTATTTTTTATAAATTAAAAATTAATTTTTTTGAGCGGATCTATCCAATCCGTATCATCTACGTGATTTGTAGTAGATCAAAAAATCGAATCTGATTTGTTACGCTGATACTTAAATTGATAATTTTTTTCGACGAAAATTTTATATCGACGCTCTTCCGATCTATAGATCGAGTTGTTTTGTCATCATTATTTCTAATTGTCGTCATTGGGTTATGTTAGAGTAAGTTATAGTGAGTTGACTTCTTATTTTATATTATTCTTTATTTTTTATTTAAATAATTAATGGTATTAACTGTAAAAATTAAAATATTATGTATGAAAAGTATTAATGGGGATATAATACGACAAAAAATGAAAAGTTAAAGTACCTACGCACCTAAAAAATAATGGGGATAAAATTGTCTAAAAATTGAAAGGTTGGAGATTTATAATAGAAATAAATAATCAAGAATATAATAGTCATTTTGATAAGGATTAATAGTAAAAATTGAAAAGAGATATTGGGGACATAATACGATAATAAATGAAAGGTTGGAGATTTAGTAAGCTAAAAAAAGAATAAAAAAGAATGGGGGACAAATTTGATATGAGATTGAAAAATTGGGGACCTAGAGTGAAAATTACCCATGATTTTCTATCAATTTAATTTATCAACCTCCATAGTACGAAAGTAAGTTTAAAACGAAAAATGGATGATTAGATATTTTGATGTTCACTTTCATTAATCATGTTCATTACTTCTAACAAAAATTAAATATTCAAGTATCTTCTTGACTATAGTAATCACATATATAAACAATGATGGGATATTAATAGTGCCTCTCTCCAATGGTCCCTTTTCCTTAAATAGAGTCTAAATGTCAACATAAAACAGTCATGTGTCGTGTGATATGTGACGTGTTTATTTTCTATTGGCAGTTCAGTTCCATGCACAGACCCTAACTGATTTAATACTAACATCCTCCTTACCAAAGAATATTGTGGGGATATGCGATGATGAAAGCATATGTTTTTTTTTTTTTTTAAATCGGTTAGTTAGAGCATTAATATGTGTCAACCACTTGGTAGAAAAAAGCCACATATTAATGTGTTGACAACAAACAAGATGATGGACCATCACTGTGAAGAGATAAATCTCATATTAAATAAATATAAAATAAATAACTAATACTATATTTGTCTTAAAAAGGTGGTCTAATTTTGTTTTGTCTATCCCAAGATATAGTTTAGTTTCTTTTTTAAAAAGTAATTGAAATATTAGTTTTCTTATATACCTTTATTTAATGTGGATAGTTATAAAAAATAGAATTATATTAAAGTTGAATAACTAATAAATGAAAGGTATATAGTGGAGAAATAATGTTAAAATTTATTTTTTCAATAATATTAAATGAATATTTCTTAATTTATATGAAAAAAAGGAATACAGCCATCTTTTTAAGACGAAGATAATATATAAAGTGTTTAAGCTACTCCCCTTAATAGATTAACTTTTTAAAATAAAACCCCAAGAGTCACGGGCCAAGTAAAAAATGAAATTTTAAATTTTTGTATCATATGCTAGCCCACTCACAACAATACTGAATGTGTTAACATGTGTACATTACGCTTATTGATATCTCTAATAATAATAATAATAATAATATACTTTACAATAAGCTTGTGTTAATGCTCACACAATAATATGGAGTTGGAAATTTGGGTATGAAAAATTGATATGATCAAAATTGAAGTTGACCATCAGTATGAAACCACATGTATGTTTGTAAATGTAGTAGCATTATCCAAAACAATTCCAACGTAGAATGACCAAAAGAGCTGGTTACCATCTTGTCACCAGCAGTCAATTCCAATTATAACATTTGACATGTTTTGTCCACCCCAATTGTTACAGTTCGAAAGTGAAAGGCAAATGGTATTTGACTACGAAATTTTATAAGATGGATTAAGTTTTAAAAAATAGAGTCTGACCTCTTACCTTGCATAAGTATAATAAAAGTAGCTCTATTTATGAAACTGTTTTTGTTAGATTTATACCACGTGAGTGATTAAACTTTAAAAATATATCTTGATCTATCTTCTTAGAAAAATTGATTTGACTCCCCTCTATCTTGATAAAAAGTTGTCTGTTTACGGAAAATTCTATTTCTGGAAAACTTTTTACAAAATGTTTTACAGAAAAAGGAGCGATTTGACCATATTGCCCATATGTATTACGTGATTCGGAGAAAAGTAGTCTATGGTAAGATGGTGAAATTATCGTGTTTTGTAAAACATTTTGTAAAAGATTTTTTACAAATAGAATGACTCGTTGAAATCCTTGATCTTTCAATTTTTATTAATCTCATTCTCAATCTTTATTTCTAGTACATATGTCCCTAAACTTTAAGAAAATCTCTCCTCAAGTTCCTACTAATAGTTTCCATCAATTTTGATCATTGAATATCTTTAAAATAACATTTTTACCACTACATTATTATTACACAAAAAGGAAAAATGAAAGAAAAACTAGTACTTCAAAATTTTAAATACGTGTAAACCCACCCCCAACCTTGGTCTCCTGGGTGGTGTCAGGTGTGGGTTGTTAAGTATTTAGAATTATAAAATACTAGTTTTTATTTTATTTTATCATTTTTCCTTTTTTAAATTACAATGTAAGGGCAAAAATATCATTTTATAAAGATTTAACGGTAAAAAGTTGATAGAAACTTGGAGACTTAAGGAAAGATTTTCTTAAAGGTTAAAGACCCACGAGATCAAAAATAAAAGTAGGAAATGAGATTGGTTAAAATTTTGTCAAAAAATCATAATTGAAGTATACGAATAAATTGAAATTGTCTTGGATATTTAATATGCAACGTTCTCTTCAATGTCTCGATATTGACTTTCATCTATTTCATTGACTTACACACAAACGGCCACTTAACAATGAGCTCAGCATCTGTTATGATAATCACATGGGCGATTAGAACACATATATCATATGATGTCATATCATATGGAACATATGATGCTAGAAAAATTTTCTGGGCAATTATGTTCTACAACTTTCAAAATTTTATGTGTAACCCATGAATTTTTCTATAGAAAGCACATCATGAAGATTGTAGCTGTAAAAACTGAGAAACTACTAATAGTTTCTCAATCCAAAAATCAACTTTTGAATCTTCTGTTGATCTCGTGTTGCAAATCCTAAAACCTAAAATTAGATAGCAAAGCAGGACTTACTCGCTTAGTCTCTCTCAGGTGTGAGAGTAAGAACTTGAAGATCTCTTGGAAATAATTAGAGGTAACTAGAATAAGTTGGACGAAATATATGGAAAAGATCATACCATTCAACTGCCATTCCTTGGTGCATAGTGAAGGTTATGACTTTCTCTTATCTTCCACTAACTGTCGGGGGGTTAAAATAGGAAGTTACAAGGTAATAATCCAAATGGCAGGTACGCGATGATTGCGGGTGTTCGAATATTTGAACTATATTCGATCATTCGAGTACAAACATACAACGATGATCAATATTGGTATCAGTTTCATAGAAAATTTGATAACACTATTACATGAATAATGAATACATCAACACTTACCACAATAGACAATTGATCGTTCACATCACGCTCGACCCACGAGGGTCGATCATGCACTTTTATTTTTAAAAGTGCTTGAGCAATTGTACTCCAACATTGCCACGTTTTGAATTTACGATTTTTATATCCATTGAAAAAGTTCAATTTCGTCCTACACAATGTCTAGATACTATTTAAAAACACCTCGAATTTATTAACTAATTTAAATTTCAACTTTTAGACATATGATAACACTATATTTAATCACATATTTTATTTGACTTAAACTCTTATATCATTTTAATTATTACCTCCACATGACAAAATTATATCTCGACACCTATACAAAATTTAAATTTTAAACCCATTTAAAAACCCACCCATTTTTAAATCCTTACCAAACAATAATTACGGATCAAATAGTGACGTTCACGTGTTCTACCGGTAATTACCCTCGTAGTCGGTTTTCAGATTTTTAAAGGGTTTATTATTATTATTTTTTTTCTTTTTCCCATTTTTTGAAATTTTTAAAGAGTTGACTTTTACATAATAAATCAACCAAGTGAAGAGGAGCTATGAACAACTTGCCCCGATGGACCGCGTATCCGTATTATAAATACGGATCCTCCTTCAGTCATTCTCTCCAACCCCAATCTCATCATTTTCTATACGTTGATCCAACTCGAAATTCCAACCAATTAATCATGTCGCAGATTTCCATGAACGAAGCGTTTGACCTGGACGTCGCCTTGACAATGGTGGATTACGGCGTAAACCAGTAGCCGGAATCGGAGGAACGCACGGTGGTCGACCCGGTTGAGATGCCGACAGTTATTGAGAAGGGTTGCTGTGCGGTTTGTATGGAGGGATACGGGTCTGGTAAGCGGGTCCCCTGCGGACATGTGTTCCATGCTGGTTGTATCATGAGGTGGCTCTCCCGGCAGAATTCTTGCCCTTTATGCCGGTATCAAGTCTCTGACGCCTCCGGCAAGGGCAGTTTGTGAATCAGTTTCTTTTTCTTCTCTCTTCTTTAGCAAAATGGATTCCTCTTGAATCTTGAGGAAAAAAATGATCTTCTCATTTTGATAGTAACTCATTTTGATGGCACACTAATACTGCGAGCACGAGTCCTCCACTTGCGTGAAACGTGGCCCGATCAAAAGCCCTTTTTTTAATTTTAACACTCTATTTAGTAACACTCTTTTAATTTTAATAACGATTTCATCCATCTTCTTGTTCATTCTAGTTCTAGAAGTAATAACTTTATAAAAGCAATATCAGATTGATATAGTGTCCATTGCCGATGATTGAAGGTTATGTCTAAAATATACGTTATCGTTGATAATGAAACATTATAAGTTATTGTCTAGACTTCCCCATTTTTCTAAGGAACTAAACCAAGCCCTTTGTTAACAAGCCCGCATTAAATGAAAGCACGAGTGGTTTTTTGTGAATATCATAAAACCATTTATTTCCTTTGTTAAGGAACCTTCGTCGGGATTCCTTAAAAAAATCCCTAGACTTCATACCAAATTGATCATGTTCACTTGCATGTGTGTGTATTTTTTTATTTGAAAAGACTTTTGATAAAGTTTTAATTTTCAGTAGAAAGTGGTCAATATCTTTTATGTAATGTAAGTCAAAGAATGCTAATCAAGCAAACTTGTCTTTCAAGCGGAAATTGATTTTGAGATGTGAAAACATATTACAGACAAAAAAAAGAGCAATTCTAAGAAGATATGGAAAGGAGATATTATTAAGTAACATTCTTGTGTGGCACATATTCATTGAGTGATGATTACATGGTTACTTTTTCATCATCCAATACAAGTGTGCAACATAAGAATGTCACATAATAATGTCCCCTTTTCATATCCCCAGAATTTTTCCAAAAAAAACTCTAACGCGTTGGTTTATGATTGGCGGGGTTTAAAGATGTTTAGAACTTGAAAGATACTCATTCTTTTTTGTCAAAATAAAATGTTTGATATGTTCCTTAAAAAAAATAAAAAAAATAAAAAAAAAATCTTTGATATGTCTTGTGCTACCGGCTGTATATAAAATATATTGAGTCCCGTTTTAGAGACGCTAGGTGTCTCTGTTATGAAGATACTCGATTTACGTGAATCATATGACAGAATTCTTGCCTTTTATGCCGGTTTCAAGTCTCCTACACTGCCGAAAAGGAGGGCTTGTCGATCATTTTATTTTCTCCTTTTTCAGCAAAATGGATTCTTCTTGAGGGAAAAAGGTCTTCTCATTTTAATGGCACACCATCTGCCATGGCGAGTCCTCCACTTGCGTGAAAAGTGGCCCGATCAAAAGCCACTTTCCCACTATTATCACATGTCTCTTCACTACTATTGAAACATATTAGTTTTGAAGTTCATGAACTAATTTTTAGTTTTTTAAATAATACTCTCTTAATGTTAACAGGTTCGCATTTCTTCTTGTTCATTCTAGTTCTAGAAGTGATTTTGTAAGAGTAATATCGAATTGATCTAGAGTTCATTGTGGAAACATAGACAACACTTGATAATATATGAATTTAATTTTTCAAGGAATCTGAGCGAGCTCTTTGTTAAGGAGACCGCATTAGAAGAAACTACAAGTGGTTTTTTATGAATTTCAAAATACAACTTGCGATTTCCTCGATTAAGGAACCTGCGTTGATTCCTTTAAAAAAAAATATCCTAGATTTCACACCGAATTGATCGTGTTCATTTGCATGTGTGTGTATTGTTTCATGTAAAAATAATTGTCACTTTTCCTGAATTATTTTGAAAAGAAATTCCCTAATTTTTTTTTTATTTTTAGCAGAAAATGGTCATTATCTTTTATGTAATGTAATTCTTTATTATGGAAACAAAACTTGTGTTTCAACTAGAAAATGATTTTGAGATATGAATGAGTGAAAATATATTACGAACGAAAAATTTTTACTTTATGATTGGCGGGGTTTAAAGTTGAGTTGGAAAAGATGGTTATAAAAGATATTCATTTTTTTTTTTGCCAAAATAATGTCTTTAATATGTCTTGTGCTGTGGGATGAAAATGTATCAAATTGCTTAAATTGCTTGAGTTCCTATCCAATTAATTGTCCTTCTTTTTTTTTTCTTTTTTTTGTTTATGCCTTTTTCCCGGTTCTATAAATTTTACAATGGACACTTTTCCCCAATTGGCAGTATTTGTAGAAATGAGGAATTACTTTTGTTTTCTGACATGTATTTTTAATGTAAGGACTAGCTTTTTTTAGAAAAGACTTACTAAATCAAAGTCTCTCCTTCTTTCATTTTTTTTAATAGTTTGTTTGTTGATTTTAGGGTGTTTAGACACTGATTCCAAAGTTCAAGTTTTAGTAGGGTCTAAATATGTAATTCAACACTTTGTTGTTGCTTTAAATATGCACGCAGGAAAACTAGGAGTGTGGCTGGGAAGAACTGATGATTTTTTTGCATGATTGTTTAAAGTTCATGCTATTTTATGCACTAGTTTGTGGCAATTTATCATTGCATATTAATAGAGCTTTTGATTTTTTTTCTTATATATTAATGTATAGGATGATATTTGAGAGTAGGCTTATCAAACAATATATAGTTCTATTGATGCGTTATGCATGAGTGTATTTCTCTGGCTATTAAAATAAGGATAATAGATGTGTAACAAAATACTATGTAACGTTATTATGGATAGCTAATTAGCAGCTCACGTCTAGGCCATGAATGTGATGACTTTGATTTATTAATGAATAGTGCCAATTATGAACTTGATAGTCCAATATAATAAATTCAACGTTGGACTTCATCAAATAATTGTTTAATAATAATATTGTTGAACTTGATGATTGAAATTTCAGTTATATTACTTATAAATATTAATTGTTTTTTTAGATTGTGAATAAAATTATTTAATTGTTACGAGACTTAGAGACATGTTTTGATTGACTAATTTTCTTTTTCCAAAATATATTGCAAGTCATGAAGTTTTTCATCTTAAGGATTTTGGAATAGGAAAAAAAATAGTTTTCAATTATCGACATATGTATTATCTAGAGTTAAAATGACAGATAGTTTTTTGAGAGTTGATATCACTTTTATTGGGTTTTCAATATTTAACATTTATAGGAATTTGATGCTATACACTATTATTTCACTATAAAAAGTTGTTTGATAGATAAATTTAGACTCTTCTATGTAGCCCTATGCCTTTTTGCTTTTCTCATGGAGAAATGTTATTATGCCAAAAATAAAATAAAATAAAATGAAGTAGAAAGGAAATTAGATGGTAAAATATTTTCGCTATTAAGGAACTATTTGGAGAAAAGACAAGTGTATTCTGTGGAGATTTTTGGGAGATTTTACCGATTGTTCCAAAATGCACAAGGCAAGATATTGTTCATACAACTATTAATACATTTTATTTATTCCCTTCCTTTGACGATCTACTATCTTATTATTATATGTTTTTATCTTTTATAATAATGTTCTTAATTCCACTTACATTAATTATTTTATTTCTGCATCATTATAACTTTAAAAAGATATTGTTCCCCATGTATTATCGCATGGGTGAAATAACTAGTATCTTTAATATGTCTTTGTGCTGCGGGGTGTAGGCAAAATATGTTAGAGTGTATTTGATATAAAATGAAATTAGAAAAAAAAATACTTTTTAGTTTTACAGAAAATAATTTTCACTTGGACTTTAGATAGATTTTTCTTTCTTTGAGAAATAGTCAAACTATGTTTCGAAAAGTTGTGTTACGGAACTCCCTTTTGGTTTCCATTTGTCTGTTTAATATGAGTTATACCATTTGAACAAAAAGCAATATAAAAAGTCTAATAAATCTGACATATAGTGAAATCTTACTATGGATAACAAATCAATGAGAATCAGAAGGACAAGATGTTTCTATTGTCTAACTTTTTGCCCCCATTTTATCCAAGTAAAATTATTTATCAAGTATATAAAAATGGAATTGTATTCCATGAATGCGACATTCCATTGGAAACAATTTTCTACCAAAATTCGTGGGTGGAAAAGGAATTAAATTTTATTTTTCATCAAAAATATTTTCCCATCTCCTCCATGAATATTCATTTTTTTCCTTTGATTTCAAAGAAAATCTCCACTTTTTGACTTAAGATAAAAAATATTTATATAAAATGAAACTGTATTTGATTGACCCAAGAAAATTTGCTTGTGAAATAACATTTTTCATGAAAAATAATTTTCAATTATATGCAGGCTAAGTGTTATTAAATTCTTCTGCACGTCACATAACAGATTAGGTTTAATTAGTTGGAACGACCTTCAACACGAAAAAAAGTTCTGGTACTCTTAAGAGTACTAAACTCGGTACTCCTAGGCAATCAAAAATCTACATGTAGATTTAAAGACCCCAATTTGTTATTTAATTTGTGCCATGAATCCTACATGTGAGTTATTGATCGGTTAAGAGTACCAAGTGTTCAGTAGTCTTTGAGTTCCAGAATTTTTTCCAATTCAACACTTTGGTTCTATATCTAAACCTCTTGTGTAAATCTTCTCTATTTATGGTAAAATCTAACAATACATGAATGCAGAAGGCAGGGTTCACTACTATGTGAATTTTAACTAATTATTTTTTAGACTGCTTTGGAGTTTTATGTTTCTTGGACTGATGAATGTAGTATAATTTTTATTTTTGAGATGGATAATTAATTTTTCTTTTCCAAAATTATCCCATTTACAAGAAAAGTATGTAAAAAAACAAAATGGATCTTAAACTGCTCTGCGTTGACGTCAGCAAATGTCCAGATAGTGTCACAAAAGTTATTCAATCGTCACATAAACTTGTGGTGATTAACTTTAAAAATAAAAACCATTAATATTCATGACAAAAGTTGTTTTCATTCTTAAATATCAAGGGCAGCCAAGTCGCCTAAAAATTGACAACATTAATCAAATTTGGGGCACATAAAGAATAGGTACAATGTTCATGCTAAATGGTAAATCTACAAAATTTGATACATACCAATTCACAGGTATCCTCACGTGCCACCAAGCGGCTCCTCTATTATTGTGGACTCTTCGTTTCTTGTAGGCCACAACTTGCACAATAATTTCATAATTATTAGTCATATCCTACTTGCCTTTGAAAGAGACTATATAAAAGTATATTCTATTTTATTTTATGAAAATAAAAGTAAAATTTACAGCATAAATAATACAAATGTATGTAGAATTATATCTAAATAAAGATCAATGAAAAATAAATAAACAAACCAATAAAAACGCAGAAAAACACATATAACTCGCTGTTGATGAGAATTGAAATTTGTAATCTCGTTGCATGTTTACGTATAAATACATAAATCTTTATACACCCTCGTAATAATGGAATTGTAAAATAAAAGAAAAATGTTTTATTGTAAAATAGTCCCCCCTAAACTCTAGAATTATATGAGTTCGAAATGTGGCACAGTGTTTAGATACTCAAGTTCTGAGTAAGAGAGTTCGGGTTCGAGACACACCTTCCCCTCCCCTAATTTCCCTCCCAAAAAGGGCACGTTGCATCTTTCCATTTTTAAGGAAGAAATAAGGACTCAAATCTGTTAGAGACGGCCGTTCCATTTTCGATCTAATTCTATTTTGATCCATTTGGCAGTCTAATTTCTACTAATTGTCTCCTTAGAAAATGTTAAGCACATATATAGTTGTCCAACTTTTCTACTATTAAATTAAATGAAGTGACGGTTGATTCTCACTAGTTGGTACTATTTATTACTTATTAGCGATGGTGATGAGCACAGATATATTAAACGAGAAGTTCACTTAAATATATCACATCTTTTATTCCCTCAATCCTATAAAGATAGCCCGGTATATTATTATTACTAATATATTACACCCGTGCGTTGCAGGGGACCAAAAAGAGGCCATTTTTCTTTAAAAATGATTTAATTATAAATTATATATTTTATAATCATGAATATTGTAATGAAATCGGTTCATGAATAATAAATTAATATAATAAATCAGAATGAATGTACTCGATGAATACATAAAAAAAATTTTAATAAATGATATTGAGGTCAGAGTTAATAAGGATTTATATTTCAATATCAAATGTAAATCTAATTCACCTTAAATTTCAAAATACCTCTTTGAAAACTATATTGGGCGTGGATTTTCTCTCAGTGGGGCCGTTACCATAGATCACAATCTTCAGTCCTTTGTGATTTGTAAATCTGGAGAATTCAATATACAATTATCCGTGACTAAATACTGGCTTTTTCAAAAGAAGTCCAACATTGGTAAGTGGTTGGCCTTGATTTTTGTTTATAGTCATTGCATACGAAACAATGATGGGAAGCTGCATTTGTTGAAATTTAAAGGGCAATCTTATGTCAGAAGGTGTCAATGTCATCCTTGGGATCAACACCTTGTGACCAACATAAGCACCTGAAAGAATCTTTGCCTCCAATACATGTTTTCCCAATCTGGTTATAATCAATCTAGTTCCATTGCACAATTTAAGAGAATGGTCTATAGTTCACAATAATATTACCGCCGTTGCAATCTTTAATTTCGACTTATAACTTGGAAAACTTTATGCTATTCAAGAACTCAAGTATATGTTTATCCTCTAAGAAATCAGCACCGCCTTTATCTTTACAGCACGAGTCAGAGCTTAAATATGATGTTCCTTCAGTTGCATTCTATGACAATACGTAATCTTTAACAGATTCAACCACATCTAATATTAGTGCTAGGATTACTCTATGCTGTAGGTAACTTGCATAATTGTTGTGACACAAAAATGCAAGGTGAGTGCTTTTCACAATTGCAGCGGTATGATCATATGTATAATGCACAAAGAGGTCATCAAGAACTTCAATATTGGCACGTCCATCATTTTGCCCACCAGGAGTTCCATCACCTTTGCTCATAATCCACTCCGAGAAAGTCTTCAACTTATCTGACTCTTCAGTCAACCCGCTATTTTGAAGTCCCACATTTTTATTTAACTTTAGAATGTTACAATCATTTCATAAATACAATGAATTACCCGCGTGTTACACGGGATTAGAAAACTAATTTTTTATAAAATGTCCTATTTATCAATTCTAGACATGTCCATAGATATTGCAAAGTATATTCGAAAACCCAAACCTCCTTAGGACCCGTCTTGCTAAGAGGGAGCGCAGAAGGGCGTTCAATCGCTTCCGAATACTTGGTGGGCGGGAATGGTTTTTCCTTGCTCCGCCTAGAAACATGTTTTATTAAAAATAATTTATTATTATTTAATTTAAAAAGCCACAAGTAATCCGCATTGTCGTGACTCAAGCCTATAAGCTTTTATGAGTAACCTCAAACATTTATCACTTAAACCCTGTTGGGGCAAATATAAAAAGAGAAAAAAAAAAGAAAGGAAAAGAAATTTGTAAAATGGGGCGGGTTACGGGGATCTTCCCCATCATGCCCTGTCGTCAAATCACACTCTCTATTTGTAAAAGTTAATTTAACGAATTTATTGAAGCATATTTTTAGACATTTACTCTATAAAGTAAACATTATGTTCAAGTTAAAAAATCTGTTATAGAAATGTTCTAAATCTTTAGTGGTGTGTAAGAAATAAAAGGTAATATTTCAAATATATTTTACAACTACGTACATCATTCAACTTCTGCTACACAGAAATAATCATATATTTTCTAAATCACTTGGCGATGCAGGGAAATCATAATTAACAAAATTTATTATACAACTATGAATATAATTCAAATCATTATAAATACAAAGCATAGTATATGTAGCGTAACATATTATGATACGATTAGTCAAATTTTTATTATTTGGCACACAAAAAAATAAATATATAAGCAAATAAAGGCATATTTTTACAGAAAAATAAAAAACATAATGTCATTAATTTTCAATTAAAAATTTTTTAAAATAGCAAAATAATTAATTACTATTTTTTATGTTAATTATAGTTTTTTTTCCCTAAAAATAAACACTTATAATATTAAACAACGAGGGGAAAAAAGAAAAATCTATAACAAAGCACGTAAGCAGCTATTTAATAAAATTATTTGATGTTCATGAATTCATAGTTAACTTTTTTTTTTTTAATAACACAAAGAATCTGAAAATTGGTAAATAAGGATTAGTCAAATTTTTAATATTATTCACACGTAAAAAATCAATGAAGAAATAAAGACACATTTTGTTGTTAAAAGGAAAAAATGCAATGTCATTAGTTTCTAATTAAAATAAAAATATTTCTAAATTAGCAAAATAAATCATTATATAGTTTCTTAAGCACAAATAATTATAATTTTTAAGAAAATAAATAAAAAAAGACAACGAGAAAAGTCTGTAAAGTAATCAACCCTTAATTTTGCTTATTTAACGTTTAAAATTCACTTTTTTTTAAAAAATTTAAACCACAATTCGAAAATGGTAAGAAAGAAATAATTAATATGCCAACTTATTTTCCCAACTAAAAAATAATTAATGAAATATAACTTGGTTTGTGACACATTTAATTAATATGCTAACTTATTTTTTACATACATCGCTAAATGTTATTTTTAGAACTGATTAATTACAATTAAGTGAAATAGAAATTAGTCGGGAACTAATTAATAACGTGTATATTCATTTAGCTTTGAAAATATAAAATACAAAAACAAAAAACTTAACCATGTTTTCATTAGTTTCCAATAAAAATTTGTAAATACCAAAAAGAATAATCATAAATTTTTCAAAAGCATAAATAATGCGCCCTCTGTCTCATAAAAAAAAAAGTCCCATATCATTTTCCACATAATTTTAAAAAGTTCTATTAATATTCTTAGAAAAGTAGAATTTATAAATGTTTTTCAATAATATACATTTCGTTTAATTGTTATTCAATTTTATTAGTTCTTATTTATTAAAATTAATACATATTAAATATGAGCATATAAGAAAATTCAAAAAAGCTAACTAATTAAAGTGGATAATAATTTGGGACAAAAAATGAAACTGAGACCCTTTTTATTGGACGGGGAGTAATAATTCATTGAAAAAATGACACGTTATAGAAAAATCAATATATATAAGTATTAATGCAAAAGAACAATTAACAAATACGACTTAATTTATGACGTATTATAGTGTGAAGATGGTATCGTGTAATTAGTATGATATACATTGTATGCCTTTTATGGGACATGGGGTAATAATTCTTTGAAAAAATAGCATGTCATAGAAATTCAATATATATAAGTATTAATGCAAATAATTAACAAATGCAACTTTATTTATGACACATTATATGGTGAGATGACATTATGTAATTAAGATATACATAGATATGCTAATTTATTTAAAATATGAATAATTTAATTCTATTTTTTAAAACGGATTGACTATATGTTAAATAAAAATTAGGTCAAGAAGTAATTAATAAAGGAAATTTTACTTAGTTTTCAAAGCATAGGATACAAAGATAGAAGGCATTGTTTTAAAAAAAATAATTCTAAATTTAAAAAGGAAATTAACCATAAGACTTGGTGACACATATGTAATAATAAATTAAAAAAAAAAACTTTCTTTCAAAAAAATAAAAAAACGAAAATAATAAAAAAGTGAAAAAAATAGAAATGAGCGGGGTGAAATTTGGCAAGTGAAATTTTCCCGCCCAAATTTAAAAATAGATTATCTCACTTTAAGATATATATATATATTATCCATACAAAAAAGATAGTATACTTATTATATTGAGCATGCTTTTAAATTTTCATTTCTATATAGACCTCTAATTAAATGTATTTTGTTATTATTACTCCACATCAACGAATCCGATTCACTCACCCACTGTGAGCGGGGTTATACCGCTCATGGTAGCCATTCGTGCACTGTCACGCCCCCAATTTTATTGATAACGGAAGCATTTAAATATGTATTTCAAGTCTAAAATCAAGTGCGAGATCTTGCAAATACGATTCAAACGTGTTGAGGCGTTTTCACTGCGCACTCTGATGTTTAAATGTCCTGTGGGCTACCCACAACGAAACCTCAGCCGCACACACTAAAGCCTCGATCACATACTTGTATCTTCTCTACCTTTGAGACAATCTGGCCACATTACTCTAAATTCAATACCTACAAGATTGTGAAAGATAGAGGGTGAGTACAGATTACTCAGTGAATAACGACATGCATTGGCCCACGCAAAACAATGTAAGAAAAATTGATAGATGACAAAGATACAAACCTCCAGCACATCACTAGTTTCGCCTCTACCCAGAAGCCATACGATACAAATGTATAAACGGTCAAAACCACACAACAAGGCCATAGTATCACAAAGCAATATAGATACAATTCAAACACATGTAGATAGCGCCACTAACGAGCCCCAAGAGCAATAACAATAGTTTATCCGATAACGAGTGTGCACACTTAGATATCAAATGTCAAAGCAATACAATAGTAGTATAAGACGTAATTACGTACTAACAAATAGCGAAGAGAATTAAGGAAGACACAAGATTCAAAGAGGGAGAACCAAGACACGTGTTACTTACCTCAAAGATTACCCAAACATTCCTTGAATAATTCTCACCTAGAAAAGTACTATTAAAGTCTTGAAATTCCTTAATCAAAGCTATTATTTAAGTTACAATTTTTCTATATATGGTAAGAAACTTCTTTCAAGTGAGAAATAAGTATTTTAGTGGGTTTTTGGGGTTAGTTTTCATCTCACTATGGAGATGGACGAATTTGGAAGGAATAAAGGGAAAGTTGGGGTGTTGGGATGCTTGGAGAAGTTTGAGGACCTTCAAGCCTATATATAATAGTTGGAATTGAGTTGGTTTTAATAAAATTTGATTTCCGTCAATCACATTGCAACACGTTGCGGGACGAGAGCCGTACAAATGTTACGGTATTTAGTTTATTACTCGATAAATCTTTATATTTTATGCTACTTTGTAATTAAGTTACTGTACTTTGATTTACATTAATCAAGCCCATAATTTTTCTTTGAATGTTATTTAGGTAACAATCTTTACAATTGATGCAAATTATTAGCAAAATAATTACCATTTTGCTTAATTTACTGTTGAATTTTTCAGGATGTTACATGCACTACGTCAGAAGTGCGCGGTGTAACCCCGGACATAGTGAGTGCGTGAACAAAATCACCACATTAACTACCTATTCATTACAAATACTTTTAAACAATTAATGAGACAATGATATATATATATATATATATGCTATTTAGCACTACTAGTATTTAACATCATATTAAGGTGACATTAAATGATAAATTGAATTAAGTAGATATTTTATTTATTCGTTTAATTTGACTTATCATTTAATGTACATTAGATGTCATCTAGACTGGTGTTAAACACCACTGGTACTACATAATATTATTCATATAGAAAATATGAGTAAAATTTAATGTTCAACTATTTTAACTATTATTTTTTAATTTGTGTGAAATTAACTAATGGACCATTTTTGACGGACAGGAGGAGAAATCTAATCAAATCACCTTACATTAATTTTGACGGACCATTTGTGTGAAATTAACTAATTTGTATTATTGATAGTTATAAATAGCATTATTATTCAATTTAAATTCTGTACAATGGAAAGATTATATTATACATGAGTGTTGGAGATTTCGTAAATTGCCACTATTTCATTGATGAGGCTGATAAATCATGTGAAGGTTACCCTCCATTAAACTGTAGCGAGATTTTCGAGGTATAATTAATATAGTTGTGGAGTAAATTTCTAGCTCACGTGTGGGTGCTGTTATGACATTTATAGAATATAGGAAAAAATTCTACTATTTCAAGAGTACTGAACTCGTTACTCTTGGTCAATCAAAAATTGGGTGCAAAACCTATGTGTTGTACTCTTTATGGCATGCAGCCACATCGCCAATGTCATAATTGTTAGAAAATTTTTATATATAATAAATTGAATGATAATAATTGTTGAATAAGACATAAGTAAAATTACCGTGAAAATAAAAAGCTAATGAATCGAAAAGTGGACTTTCAGATTTATAATAATAAAAATTAAAAAAGTTGCTCTACAAAGTAGAAACAAACTATTAGGGATATCATATGGGCTTGATGTGATACGAATAATTGGTGTATTCAGAGTTTTGTTGGTTTCTCCTAAAAAACCAATATTTAAGAGGCTCGAGTTTTATCGAATTAATCCATTTGGTTCTCATATTTAATCTTTTTCTAATTTTTTGATGCAAAAAATTGGTATATTCGTATCAATGTGAGAGTTTAATTTAGTTGATCAACATGGCAAGTGATTCAACCTACTTATAATTGTAACACACTGATTTTGATGATAAAATACTTTACAGCCAGTCATGGTTGTACCTGATTGAGAGGAGAAGAGTCGAGCTTTCCAACATGGTGAGGTCCATCTCTTATGGTCCTACCCATAATGGGTAGGGGAGTTTTCTCAGATCTTGTCATTCTTGATTATTAGTTGATCCAAATGACAACTACAATCATGTTTTGAATTTTTCTTTTTAATTTTTTTTAACCCTCAACTTCTGAAAATCGGAATAGGAACCGATACGAAAACGTCACATGTCAAAGGTCAAAAGATCAAATTGAGATCATTGAACCGATCTCCAATTAAGTAGAAACTAAATATTTTGACCACAAAAACAAAATTTTTTGTTATAAATTAGAGAGACATAAACTAAACAGATAAAAAGCAGATAGAGAATACATGAATGCATGTATTAGTATGAGAAAGATAACTGTCTATTTAGAGCAAGATTAATTTATGGTGAAAAACACAAGTGTAAAAATGATGGGGAAAAACATATTTTCAAATAATATGTATGGGGGAAATTTTGGAGGAAAACATAGATATACCATAAAATTTTTTATTTGGCCTCACAATTGGACACATGGCAACTTTTAATTGGTTGCCATGTTTTTTCAAATTAAAAAATATGAGGGGGAATTGGGTATGCCCCTCATTTACCCAATTCCCACCAATATGGGAATATTCCCTTCTCTCCCCCAACACTATTTGATATATTTTATGATGGAAAAATCTAACCACCTTATATTAATTGTGCTCTTATATAATTAAAGTCTAGGTTCTAGTGGTATCATAGTTCATTCACAAATAGATACAATGAAATAATTTATGACAATTTTCACGTAGAAATTCAAAAAAATTTTTTTGCCAATTTTAATTTTTTCCATAGTTTTTCCTATTTTAACTACGTCCCCCTGACCGCAGACCCGATTTTCATATAGTTGGTTTTGACAATCAAACTAGCCGATTTTTTATTAAGTTATATTCTTCCATTTGAACTAGTCGTTTGGTTCGATTTTTAGGTCACAGCTCATTCCCATGTTTTTACACGTCATGTCTCTTGCCTGTGGCACTTAGAGTACTGCAAGAATAAAGCAATCCTTAAACTAAATCGGAGATCGACCCAATCTAAAAAAAAAGGCATTGTTATTTTTAAAATTTCTGTGTAATGAAATGTCTTTTGGCATGCACTGCTCTCTAAATTATTTGTAAACAAGTGTGCTCTTCCGATCTGAATAAAAATTATGCAATTGAAAATATTCTTAGTTTCCTTTTTCCACTTTTTAATAAAATTGATATTGCCCCTTGCTTATAGTAGCAACAGAGTAACGGGTTTTGAGCGATTGATGACTCACTTAGTAGCTTAGTTTGCTGTTGCTATTTGGATAACAATCGAATTTTGTTGTATTGGAGAAAAAACTCAAAAACATTAGCTAGTAGAAGAATAAGTTAAGTGCTTGTTAAATAATATTTTTAAAAGTGAGGATTGCTTTAAAACAATATTTAAGTGTTCGCTAATTATAAAAATTTTATATTATTATATTGCTGTTTTAATGTATGGCAGTTACTTAAAAGGGAAATTTGCTTTAATAATATGTTAAAATCTATTATTATATAACTGGATTAATTTCACAAATAGTCTCCAACATTTGCACTTTTGATCAACTAGGCCCCAACCTTTTTTTCAATGTTGTATGTCTCTAACCTTTCATAAATTCACTTATAAAATCATTTATGACATTTTTCCCCATACATTTTAAATAAAAAAATCTAAAAAATAGTAAAAGTAATAAAAATAAAAAGAAAAATAAAAAATTTCTACTTACTTAGCTAACTACTCATTTTACCTTTATCCCTAACATGACCGAATATGACAAATACCTGTACCATTTTCCCTTTATTGGGAAACCCTTATTTTTTCCTTTTATTTCTTTCAGCAACGGGAAGAATAAGCAGAAAAAATTGTGGGTCTTGCTTTTTGTTACCAGAAATGACTATTAAAATTTGTCATTTACACTGAGTTGTAATATGAGTGGACAACTAAATAGTTATGGTGGAAAGAAACAAGTTTCTTTTTTCTTTTTAATTATTTTTTATTATTTTTATTTTACGGATGGAGGTACTGAGGTTGAATGTGTAGCTAGCTTGGTTTTCTTTTTCTTTTTATTATTTTTTTCTATTTTTTAGATTTTTTTTTGTTTTTATTTAAAAAGCAAGGGTAAAAATATTATAAAAGATCTTATGATTTATAAAACATTGGGGACCTGCAACATCGAAAAAATAATTGGGGGCCAAACTTATGGAAAGTATAAAGGTTGGACGCCATTTGTGAAATTTACCCAATATAATTTATTTATTTTTTTGGGTTAATTTTACAAATGGTCCCAACATTTGCACTTTCTGTCAATTAGGCCCTCAAACCTTTTTTTCAATGCTGTATGTCCCCAACTTTTTATAAATTCACTCATAAGATTATTTACGACATTTTTGCTCTTTCTTTTTAAATAAAAACAAAAAAATCTTAAAAAAAAGTAAAAGTAATAAAAATAAAAAGAAAACCCAGTTAACTACCTATCCTACATCTATCCCTAACACCATCGAACATGATAAATATGTGCACTATATTTTTATTTTTTTTGAGAAACCCTTATTTTGCCTTATTATTTCTAATAGTAGTGGGAGAAACAAGTGGAAAATTATGGGTCTCTTTTTTAATTACTGGAAATTACTATCAAAATTTGTCGTTTATACTAAGTTGGAATGTGGGTCTATAACTCTATAAGTATAGTGGAAAGAAATGAAAAAAATTTTAGTAGCCATATTCAGTGGTAAAAGAGGAGACCTACAATTTTGCTACTTGCTCATCCCGCTACTATAAAAAATAACATAAAAAAAAATAACGGTTTACCTAAAAAAGAAAAGTGGTGTAGGTATTTGTCATTCTTGGTCATACTAGAGATATAAGCAGAATTTGTAGTTAGCTAGGTATGTAAGGAAAATTTTATTTTCCTTTTTACTTCTATTATTTTTACTATCTATGTCCCACAAAGATAAAACGGTAGTTATTTTCACACGGATTAAAAATTAGTAGGTCATGTAATTGGAATATTTAATTTTATATGTATTTTTCCATTTTAGCCTTTATGCATAATTAATGATTTGGAGTTAATATCAATGATCAAAGTAAGATTAATATTGAAATAAGTACAATTATTCAATTTGTGTCCATTAAAATTCTGTAAACACCTTGAATATTATGCCAAAAAAATTTATTTTCCCTTGAAATTTGGTACCTAATTATTTTAAGTGGTTAATTAACTAGGGGCAAACATGAAAAGAAAAAATTAAATACAAGCCGGATATAACAACTAGACTATCTTTTTGGTAGTGACGAAAATGGAATATTGAACTATCTTTTTGGGGCGGATGAAATACTATTTTTTAGAATTTTTTTGTTTTTATTTAAAAATAAGGGCAAAATGTCATAAAAACTTTATGAGTGAATTTATGAAAAGTTAGAGACATACGACATTGAGGAAAAGGTCATCGGCTCAGCTTATAGAAAGTTAAAGGTTGGGGACCATTTGTGAGATTAACCCTTATTTTTAATTTTTCATTTGAGACATATAGTTAATTTTAGTTTATATTAATGTGTGTGTATATTTTGAAGGGATGTTTGTCATTAATACTTATGTACAATTTTATTACGAAAAATTTTTTCATTTGATATTCATTATCCTTTTCTATTATAATTTTACCTACCACTAGTGTGATAACTGTTCAACTATCACCACACATTTCAGATTTCAATTAAATCTTCACCACTCATTTCATCTTATTATAATTTTTCATTATAATTTGACCCTCATAATAACAATCAAACTAGTTAGAATCATAAATACAACCCTTCAAGAAAATAAAAATTCATAAATCCATAATAATATATAAATAAAAGGGTAATTTGCACTCTAGGTCCTCAACTTTTTAAATTTGTATTAATTTTGTCTCTATTCTTTTTTTAGACCTACTAGACCCCCAACGTTTCATTTATTATAGTATTACGCCCCCAATGTCACTTTTCGTCTCCAATCTTTCAATTTTCACTATTAAGCCATATCAATATAACTTCATTTCCACCATAGATCTCCAACCTTTCAATTTTTATATAATTTTGTCCCCATTATTTTTTTGGGCATATAGGACCCTAATGTTTCGTTTATTGTCGTGTTACGTTTCTAATAACAACTTCTGTCCTCAACCTTTCAATTACTAATGTTAATTCTTATTAAAATTACTATTATACCCTTAATTATTTAAATAAAAATAAAAAAGAATATAAAATAAGAACACAACTCATCCTAACCCGTAGTGATTAAAAAAAAAAGTAATCTAAACCAAAATTGATAGATACCTAATCCGCGTAAAAAAAGTTTCCAATCCAAGAGTTAGTGTAACAGATCAGATCGGGTTTTTTGATTCATCAAATATCATGTAGCGAATATGAATCAGACGGATCCCCAAAAAAATTTATTTTCAATGTACAAAAATGAAACCAAACCTTAATATACTAATTCTAATTTTTTGTGGATCCACAATTTGTGAATCAGATTGGGTCAAGACGGGCAACAAATCGAAGGTAAATGGAAGTGAAAATCACAAAGAGAGACAAGAAATTAAAGTAGAAGTAAATTATTAGAGTTATGTTTGTTTTTTATAAACTAAAAATCAATTTTTTTGGGATGGATCTAACTGATCTGTATCCGCTACATGATTTATGATAGATCAAGAAATCGAATCCGATTCGTCATGTTAGTACTTAGATCGATAACTTTCTTCAACACGAATTTGATATCCATTGAGACCGTTATAGAT
>CAVNYN010274105.1:0-18821 GCA_963692815.1 Nyctanthes arbor-tristis
GAATGGGGGAGAACCCCCATTCATGCTGTCGGAATGGGGGGGGCGGAGGGGGGAGAAACCCCCATTTTTTCTGCAACTTTTGGCGGCAGAGTCTCCGGTGGCATGAGGGGTGGGTGGGGGAGGGTGAGGTGTTGGCTTTCTTTTCTTTTTCCTTTTTTTCTTCTTTTTTTTTTATTGATAAATGAATGGTGTGTCCATATGTCATGCCATGTAGGATGGAGGAGGTGAAAAAACTAGTCACGTCATCATTCTGTTAAATTTTTAACTGATTATTAACAGAATAGCATGGGAGGTCGCATTTTTGTAAGTTCAATGACATTCGGAGTAATTTTTAAAGTACAATAGCATGTTAAATAATTTGTTGAAAGTATGATGGCATTTTTGGATAATTAACTCACATATACACACACAATGTATGACGTGTATGAAACTCTTGTAGTAAATTAAATTGAAATATATGTCATATTTAAAGTTACTTAATGTTTTGCAACTCAACCACTCTTGAAATTGGTAGGGTACTCGCATTTGATTTGGCCTTTGAGTGAAGCCCTTTTAAAAATGTTGGAAAATTTAAAGTAAACTGTTATTTTCCTATGAAGTCTGGGGAATTTTTTTTTTTTTTTTTTAAATGAAGTATGGGAAAGTTTTTTAGTACTTGAGGTTGAAAAAAAACTCAGTGCTCTTACCAAACTAAAACGCGACATTAATAAGGATCCAAATTAATTGATTAATTGAGTTTCTATATGAATGTTTATTTGTCTATGCTGTATTAATTAACACATGTACTCTTAGTAAATGCATGGTGGGCTACTAGAACTAGATTCTCTCAAACAATCCCAGATGTTAGAGCATTTATGATACTTTCCTTCAATTTCCATCACCTTACATAGTTACAAACGTGGCCAAGAGATAAAAGACAGGGAAGAAAGGCATAACTCCTATTTTTTCTTGTCACTTTTCTCTCTTTTTATTCACTTTTTCCCTGTTCCCGATCCTTCGAGAGTACCGCATCCAACTTTACATCAACAACATTTTTTTATTCCAGTAATTTTGAAATCACTTCTTTCTCCTCTTTTCTTCTTCTTCTTCTTATTTATCTTTTCCCCCTTTTCTTGTTCTTTTTCCCCCTTTTCACTTCAATTATCTCTCTACCACCTCATCCCCAATCCACCTTCGATCGTTAGAGCATCTTCAATGACTAGTCTAGTCTAATAAATACATGTGAATGGGCAAAAATAGAAGTGAATATTGTCAAGAAGACTGTCCAAATTTGAAAGGTCTATTGAGACTTTGCAGTTTTAATAATTTTTATTTTATTTTCTCTCTCATACTCTCATCCCTTCTCAACGTGTCAGCTGCTCTTCCTTCCTCTCTCATATCACAATTACATCTAAAAAACCCATTGACGCTCGAAAGTTCTATTTTCTCAATTGATTTGTTCCTTTCCATCCATACAAAATTTATATCTGATAAACTATCCCTGATATATATAAACACTTTTTCTAGTCCCTTCACTTTGGAACTTATAATTAATTTGAATTCTTAATGTGGAAGAAAAAATTTGAATATACAAATATGATTCTCCTTCTAACTAAGGGCTTAAATTTTAATTAGGCAATGAATTCAGTTTGCAGTCTGGTGCCGGACAAATATTGAAAAATACTTGGAGCTTTGTACCGCCTCTTTTAGTATATGTTTAGCTGTGAAAAAGTGTGGAGAAAGATTAGGAAGGTACGAAAAATAATTCTCGATGATATGAACAAAGTTTACAAACATAATTCTCGGCATATTTAATCAGGAACTCACCAGTGGACGGAGAAGAGGAGCCGCAAATTAAAAGATATGAAGGCGGACCGTACAACATGTGACGAAAGAGCAAAATGTAAATTTCTTCATACACAAATTAACCACATAATATATTTACACTTTTCAGATTTAACACAGTAACATTCAACCTGTGGTCCTAATTTTGGTTATCCACACAGTTACTAATTTAAACACTTTTGTAACATATATTGAGACATGAGACACGTATTAGAGTACCTATATCTGATATATGAAAAGCAAACCACAATTAATTACGTCCCTTTGGCAAGTAATTAATTAATTCTTTTCTTGCACCATGCACTATTTTGGTATACTACATGTATGAGTACTCAACCCTTGACACTTCGCCGGGAGTTCAAATGGCGTCCGGGCGATGAAGTTGAAGAAGAAAACCTTTTAGCGTCCAACGGCGGTGAAGAACCGGCAGCGAACCCGTAATCTGATTGGAAAAGTTGCATATCGAATTGGAAATGGCTCGAGTCGCCCGCTGGAAGCCTCACGTAGTAACCTGAAGGTGATTCGTTTAGCCATGCACCTACCACTCCTTTTCCACCATGTTTGTATTGAACTATAGCTTTATACACAAATGGAATCAAACCCTCCATCTCTCTCTCTCTCTCTCTCTCTCTCTCTCTATAGAGCGGATTTTGCAGTAAGAGTATTAGGATTGGGCTTGGATTAAAAGGAGAGGGATAAAAGGGGTTGACGTGGAGTAATGGATTGAGGGGGGAGTTTGGATGTATACGTTAAGACAAGTTGAATTTCAAGGCATATATCCTCACCCTACCCTTCCCTCCCCCACTTCGCCCCCTCCCTGAAAGAAAACCCGCATTTGAAAGTAATAGCTTAACTACATTCCAAATATAATTACATCTCATCAAATCTCCCTAACAAGGATAATATATAAGTTGTGCGTTATTATCCATTCAAAAAAAAAAGTTGCAGGTTATTATAATCTTTTTATTATTGAGTTCCGATGGCTTTGATCTTTTTCTTAATCAATATTCATAGTGGCTGGTTTGATATAACAAATTAATTACTAATTATATCAAAGTTTCGTGTTCGAGTTGTGCAATATAGAAATTCCATGCCTAGAATTAATTTTGGAAGTTTTCTAATATAGTTATATTTTTTTTATCGTCCTGTGTATATGTTAAAAATTAAAAAAAGGAAAACCACCAGGCGCCATATATGAATTAACTGGTATATTAATATGTGGTTTTATAGCTATATATATATATATATATATATAATCTTTTTGATATGATGAATGATTTTGAAGATTGCATAATATGATAGAACATAAGAACTAAATTGAGAAATTGAAAAATGACAAGAAAGATCGAACACGACGCTCTTCCGATCTGTTAGACTTTCACATTTCACGCGTGAAGTCTTGAGTTCGAATCACACCTACCACAACTTCCATCATGACCTCATCCCCCATCTCGCCCTTGTATAATAATAAAAAAAAATGATGAGCTATATTGGGTGAGGATTCGAAGACAGTGAGTTCCCACCTAATTGATGCCATATGAAACATGTTGAAGATTCATAATTCGTAAATTTCTTGCATCCTTCTTAATTTCTTTCAGATTTTAATATTGATACTTAACTACAATAAAAAAATTATTACTTTCCCTATTAGAACCATTCTATGCAAGTTAGTAACTTCTTCTTCTTCTTTTTTTTTTTTTAAATAAATTTTTTTAAACAAAATTTCATGTATATGTGTTTACATGATATATCAAGAAAGTAGAAACATTCTTTAAGTTAGCCATAGGATTTAATTAAATTGTCTTGGAAGGATAAAATTTTCAAAACCTTAAAGCAAGAGAACAAGAATCACTTATATGCAATGTTGCTTTTCGCAGAGCATTTCTTTATAGAAGAAAAAGGCGACTTCCGAGTGAAATTTCACATTTCAAGAAATTAGTGACCACCCAACAAAAATGCCTGATTGATAAAATTTATCAATTATTTTAATTTTAATATTATTTATTTGCACATAGTATTGGAGAGTTTACCTGATATAATAATTCTAAAAACTGGTTTATTTTATGATGATAAGGTTGGAGGAATTTTCTTGCTTTCTAAGCAACCAACAATTAACAAATAATAAATGTTTCCAATGGCAATCCTGAAGACATATAATAATAAATACTATGCTAAGCAACCAAAAATTAACAAATAATAAATGTTTCCAATGGCAATATTCCTAAAGACATATAATAATAAATACTATTCGGAAGGAGTTGGTAAAATCTGGTAAAACCTTTCAAAAGTCTCTCTATCCCTAATATATATATATATAGACACCCCCACACTGTTCAGATAATGATAGAGACTCTTGCCAGCTGTCAGATTGAGAGCTGGGAGAAGGATTATAAAACAAATTGGCTCAATTCAAAATACAGTTGGCTTTAGAATTATTATAATTTCTGTATAAAACATACTTCTATGATATTCAATTTATTGGTATATATTTCCATTATTTTGTAATTTTTTTTTCGAATTATAAGAGAGTTGTAGGGGAGGGGAATCGAAGCCTGATCTAGAGTGTGGGAAGCTAATATGAATGTCGTTAGACCACATAGGTCTTGACATTATTTTATAATATTTATTTTTATTTTTTTTATGTGAATTTAATACACCTACTCCATTAAAGTCTACTATGCAGATGAAGTCATTTCTTGCATCACCTACGTTTTCTTCTTATTATAACCTTTTTTTTTTTAATAATTTTTGGTGAGAGGGTTGTGGGGTTGGGTGTTTAAGAATCTTCCTTGAAGTATTGAATGAAATTTGAATTCATTAATATGTTATTTTTTTTTTTGAAAGACATTATGTTATATTTTGAGAGATATAAATTTATATTATGCTCAACTAGGGTTGTTTCTTATAAACACGTTATCTACTCTGTCGGTGTGAGACAATTTGTTTATGCTTTTCTTAACAATAATGTATGATATCATATCATCATATATTAAAAAGAGGAAAGAAATTCATAATTAGAATGTCGATGGAAAACCAAAAGTAAGAACATATATAGAGAGGCGTAGGCAAGGGGGTGCCACCCTTTGCCCGGGCACACCTTATTTTGACAAAAATGCATTTTTTGACCATATAAAAAATTACCCAAAAAAAAAAGTTAATATACAAATTAGTATTAACCTACATTTTCGGCACACCCTCATATCGACGGCTAGCTCTGCCCCTGCATATATATGTAGGACACATATAGGGGGGGTTAGGTGAGGAGGACCATAGGAGGTGTTATTGGTTCCAACTTAGCCTCATTCGGTGTTTGAAACTCAATTAGCCATTTGCGAGCACAAAAACAAGAACAGGCAAATCAAGGATAATGAGTCACTTTACCCACCCATTATATTGTGTCTATTCTACTTACGAATTATGATTAGATTATTATTATGGTTACTTATTCATGATCAATCAATTGATCAAAAGAAATTTTTGGCATGTGATTCTGAGTACGCGGATTCTACAGGATATTCAGCATAAATTATTTAATAAACTTAAGTGCAAAAGAATATGAAGATGCTGATCATCATTGCGTATTGAACTATAAAGAGTAGTATCACATAATAAGTTGTTCAATCCTAGGCATTTCTAGCATTTATCACAATCAAGTGCAACTATACATAGCCTCTTTCAAATAAACATATCTTGTGATTAAATAGTGTGAACATAAAAAAAGAAAATGAAATCCCGAAATTAAATAGGTACCACTTTTAAAGCTCAACATTAAATTAGAATCCACGTTCCAAGCTCGTTTCGAGTTGAATTAATGGTCTTTTTAGAGTAAAATATGAGATTAAGTTTCTAAACCTTATTCCAATCTTGTAATAAAGAAGACAACAGTTGCGGAGCGATGATGATGGCTATTTTGGTGCCATTCGCGTCAATTTCCAAATTTTGAACGGAGATACCCATTACTTAATCAAAAGAAGGGAGACCAATATGGCCCATATAGGCCCAATAACAGAATAATCCTAATTCAAAAGATGCACTTAGATATATGGAACGGAAATGAGACAAACTGCTCATGCTGTGTAGGTGTTAATTAATGTGTCCATTCCGATAGTAATTTGCATGAAGCAGAAATATTTAAAATTTTGTTGCCATGGATAGTGCACGGTTATTATCAGAATAGTGTTATATAGTACCAATGATGCTTAATTGCAGTCCGTATTGCATTAGATGATAAATTATATATTACAAATGAGTCAAATTTGCATGACTAATTTAACCCTACCAATTGTTTACTGCCACATGTATCGCCAACTAGACTAATGCTACTTAGTGAGCATATTAGCACCTACTCATTACTGGAGTTCAGACGTTTGCTCTTCCGATCTCTAGTATGCTAACAATTTCTTTAAATTCGTGACATAGAAAAAAAAATAGTACTATAAAATGTTAATTGTATCGATTATCCAATCTACGCTTGGAAAAAGTATAGCATGTGTAAAAAACCAAAACCAAAAGAGACATGATCATTGCTTGCTGAGGCTAAACATTTTATACTTCCAAGAAATTTTCTCTTGTGTGATTAATTTGATATGATTTTCTAGCTGACGTAAGTAGACTGTGATTATAACAAGGTCGCTTATTGAAGAGAATACTAACAAAAAAATTTTATCACTTCAAAGAAAATTTTGAGATCGGTTTGATACTATTTGGCACTTTTGTGTTTCCTTGTACATATGGAAAATGACTTGCAGAGATGCGCATGCTTCCCTCTTTCTAAAGGGGAAAAGGAAATGTTTTTGCATCACTTAAGTGTTACTATAAGTACAACAATTTGGTTTCCTTCATTTTGGCAAGGCTTGTTCTTTCAATGTGGAGTCTTTATTTTTTCATTTCTATTTCTATTCATGGTCCCAAAAGCATTTGCATTTAGCTTTTACGGTTTTTTCTGTAAAGTAACGGGGAATTATTACATGTTTTTGCATTGGGGGTTTAAGGTATTGATTGAATATTCGGTATGTAAGTAGAATTAAGAACAGAAATCCCAACAATGTGTGAGAAATTCATCTTAAGAAAAGAAAGCACTATTTTTTTTTTATAATTTTTTTTAATGTTACAAGAGGGATTGTAGGGGTGTGGATTTGAACTCTTGATGGTGGATGTATGAAACTAATTAGGATGTCACTAGACTACTAGATAACAAATCGCTACTCTTTGTAGTATAAATTAAAAATATCGAGATTGATCTTTAGTTCTTAACGATTAGTATATATCAAAATTGTATTATATAGACATGTAAAGAAGCAATGGGCTTAAATCGTGGACAAAGATAAGGACTTGAAATAGGCTCTCAATACGTGAAAGTGATCAGGGTATCGAAGTAGAATATATAGTAATATGAGATTTAATTTGTGGAGAGTACTTCTGATTTGAGGAAGATAAACAGGCAAATTAAGATGAAGACTGGGAGGTACTTTTATTGGAACCAATATCTGCGAAAACTTAATTAACCATTTAAATGGCCTAAGATGTTACCTAGAGTTCACTTGATGGAAAGAATAGAGGGGCAAAAAGATTGTATCAAGAGGGTGATGCGTAAAAATGATAATGAGGGGGTAACTTTTTAGGGAGTTGACTTGTATTACACTCAATCCTCCTTGTCCATTGATGAGTTCCACTCTATAAATAAGAACAAACTGACCCAACCCAGCTCTTCCGATCTTGCTTTTGGTTGATGGGCAAAGAGAAAAGGCAAAAAAGATAAAGAAGATTGGTCCCATTTGCAATCCATTCATAGAATACCATTTGTCACCTTTATTTCCTATGTTCATGATTTACTAGGCTTTTTGGTTTCACTTCTTTCTAATTTGTTGAAATCTAGCCAATTAACTGCAAAAGGGTATTATATATAAAGTCAATGATCATTATTTCTCTTGGTAGAGAGGGAGAAGACAATGAATTGCTTTTGATTTGAGCTTGCATGATAATGTGATTCACACACTAATAGTATCGAAATGTTGTATTGTGTAACATTCGTTATCTAATTTGATGCGTTTATTATGAGAAGAGATATAGATAATAGAATATTGTGTGTTGCATATCTAGAGAGTTGAGAGAAGGACTGTATTAAGACAAGTATAGAAGTTTGTAGGTTTGGCAACACCCATAGCTATATAACACGTCAGTATAAGAAGATTTGGCTATCAATAAAAGATGTAGAAGCAAAATACACTTTATGAATCACGCAATCGCCTAATTCAAATTTCTAGTGCACGGGGTTTATACAAAATAAAATTCTTTGTGAATTTGGGCTGAGTGGCAATTTTAGGTAGTTTTCATGCATGCCATTTCGAATGTGAATGCTGGAGTCTTATTTTATGTACTAGATCATAAAGGGAAAAAATATTAACACTACCTGCATAATACTAGTGAAAATCCAAATCAAACATATATATCGAGCTTCTGAACATGTATTTAAGTCTCACATTTTGCATGATTTTGTTTCGACTCCTACCATGAAAAATGATAGTTGTACACAAAAAATTGTGTAAGTTTTTACACAGACAATTACAACCATTAGATTTTGATGTGATGTGTGAAAAAGTAAGATCCTCTCACATTTGCGTGTAAAGTAGGTTGTGTACAAAGATTATGTACATATAGAGGCATTGTTCCGACTATTTATTCTGTATTAATTCATTGTTTTTGTCATTATATCTTGATCATCTTCTCTTCCAATCTCATATATTCTGCCTATCTACCATCTGGCATTCAAATGGATTAATTGCACTTAGGCTATACTCCCGATGCCTCTAGATGTCCAGAAAGTACAGTGGAGGCCTCAATTGGACCAAACAAAGGTGTCTAAGGTTTATCTTAAAGAATAAAAAGACTTACATTTTGGAACAATAGTTATGGTTTTTAACTGAACCACGGGGAAAAAAAGCATATTCCCAAAGCTATAACTGTCAAATATTGGGAAACTCTTAACATGTACATTGTATCATTTCTTTATATTTAAAGTTTCATATGCACTAAACTTGCCAAGTTCATTAATTATGAGCAAATAGTAGCTAGTATAAACCAATATATCTACATTATGTGAAAAATTCTTGTTATTGTAAGAGTATCGAACAATAGTACACGACTTTTCAATACTTTGAGAATATCAGAAAATTTTCCTCCTCTTCAAGTTATTTACCTCCTCCCCTTTGAGCAAGCCAACGCACTTTACCCATGCATCGTACTGCCTCCTCGAAAGGGAGATCTGATCACCTCTATCTTTTCACGAAGTTGGCAAAACCATGATAAATTTGCACATAGCACCCTAAAATTATGGAAGTTTGTGAAGTAGGTCCCCTACCTATTACTACACGGGCCTGGACCAACATCCGCTGAACTACTCTCGCATGTTGTCGGTCATAGGAAACATCGCAACCGAGATCCGTTATCAACCAAGATTACGTCACCTATGCTGTGGAATGAACCTATTCTGCTTCCTTGATGTTGTCGGTGCAGCCAGTGCAGTCTCCTATCTACACGTGGCACCATGTTTAACATTACCTTTACAATTTATAATCTAAACATAGATTATTACTATGTGCTCTTCCGATCTCATATGAAAAATACTATTTACACATAATCATTCAAATAATTTATTTTTTAAAATTAAGTATATTCACAATCTTATCAGGTGTCTTGTATCATTGAGGAAAATCAATTTAAAAATAAGATAATAAATTTATTTTATTTTTTAAAAGATTGCAATGATTACGTACAAATAGCGGAATTCTTATTATATAAATACTAATTACTATTTAAAATAAAAAATAATAAATATTAACTAATTCTTGCCAAAAAATTAATTAATTAATAATATATAGTAATCAATTTGATTTTTTCGTAACAAAAGGGGGAGTAATGGTTGAATGACGGCATTTTCACTTAGCACTAGTCTATTCATCAATCAACATAAGTTTCATAATAATAATGTTAAGATAGGATTTATTGAGCTAATTTATGATACCATATATTGGTTACATGTCTTTATAAATAAAATGTTTTATAAAATGTTGTGCTATGTTACTAATTATTATGACCATTCCTACAATAATGTATTTTTTAAATAACACATACATAGTAATAATAATGATAACAGGTATATGATCCATTAATAGATTTCAACGAAATTTCCCGCGCAATGCGTACAGGAAGAATCCTGTTGCATCATCAACTTCATTGTTGATGGGCATCTGCAAGCATGTTTGTTTGAGTTCTAAAGAAACACAATATTTTATTTCCAATAGATAACTTATTTTTCTCATATTAGTTTGTTGTGTGTTGGACTACATCAAGAGAACACAGTCGAAGAACAAACATAAATAACATTGGGATGTATAAATTTCTTTAATCTATGTATGTTTAAATTGGGTGACAACTCAGGTGAGCGAGCCTCACAATGGTGGGCTCCAGTATTGGGGGCCACTTCCAATGTGAGAGTCACTCACTCGATTATCGTTTAGATCAGTAGACATGAGTAAAGTATAATGTAAAGAAAAATGTACAAAATTCAAATTATATTTCTCATTTCAAAGTACATTATCTTTTCCAATGTAAATGATATAGGGGCACTAAACCGATTCCTTAAATTTCTTTTAAAGACTATATAAGTTTAAAAAAACATACCGATCTGTCAACTGCGGATGTAGCCTGATCCCCAAGCAACCACGACCAACAGGTCATGGCGGGGGCCAACTGCTTTCAAAGCAGAATTTTAGCACTGCATTACCAAGGTGAAATAATTAATACGAAGATGAAATTAGAAACTAATAGAAATATTTAATATATTAAATTAAGCTAATAACATTAGTCAACGATGAAACTAAATAAAGAAATGATTAAGTTGACCTGCCATAATAATGTAATAAACGGTTTAACTTCAATGCGTGGCGTTTAGTAATTCAAGTACACGTCACATTAACAGTCGGAAAAAACAAAACAAAACAAAAATATGTAATGATGTATGAATAGAGAAAGATAGAGACGGAGTTTATTAATTGGTTAAGTAGCTGTTCGTTATCTCAGCAGCTGATTCAAATTGTTTAATTTGTTGGCACTTAGAGGTTGTAAGCACTGCCGTTTCAACTAATCTTCCGTTAATTAGTTGGATAGTTTCTTTCGACCTTTTGACTTTTTTTTTTCCTTTTTAAATTAAATTATATATTTCCGAAGATGATAAGTAAACAAACAATGTTGTCAAAGGGGAAAAAAAAAAAAGTAAACAAACAGGTTATAATTAATTTCGTGCACGAAGCAAATCTTGGTACCATATAGTTGCGTTGAGTTTTATCCGTTTTTAAACTGTCTATTTAATTCGAAAATATGCATCCCTCTTGATGGACTTTAAAAGCGCTTATTTGCACCAGCAAGTAGTACTAGATACTGTTACAATATAGAAATAATTTTTCCCCCCTGATACAAAGAGAGATCAGGGAGGGGATGGATAATAGGAGAAGGGTAGACGTTATTCGAACTCGATACCTCATACCTGAAACGTGAATACCTAACAACTATAGCATTTGTTCAAATCACAATATAGAGATAATTAATTGCATCTAATAACACCCACTACAAAAAAAAAAAGAACGACATTTTTACAGCTAAAATTCCATCCAGTTTTCTATGGAGTCAGACATGACTTTATACTCTACCCAATAAAAGAACAGTCAAGTCTACTTTTCTCAATGCTCTTTTAAAGACTAAAAACGACATTTTTACAGTTAAAATTCCATCCATTTTTCTATGGAGTCTGACGGGACTTTATACACTACCAAATAAAGAACAATCAAGTCAAGAAACCATTATGGTACTAGTGGTATATGTATAGACCAATAGTAAATTTTTTTAATTCTATGTAATCAGTTAACTTAAAAACTTTTAAATTGGTTAATCAACAAAATGACATGGTGAGTGGTGATGTTATCTTGCATAAATTTAAGTTGCGCTTGGATTAGATTAATGTAAAAACCGGTTAGATAAAATTATAATGCGGAAGAACCCAGTCTGTACATGCATTTAGTCCGGAAAATATTGTGCCATTATTAGAAAGATTAGCAAGTGGGAGACTTGTATTTATTAAGTGGAACCACTATGTCTAAATATATCATCACCAAGTGGGTGCATGCAGCATATAATATAGTGCGTATAATAAGATTTCTAATGTTACTGTGTTTACCATCCATATTGGTATTTAATATGGCATATAAGTTCGTCTATCATATACTGAATGAAATTTCCAAACTACCGCTATGGTAGTGGCATTATGTATAGACCACTAGATAATTAACATTATCCCTCCTATTGTCACATGTCTCTTCTTTCATTTCAGCACCTCATCCGCAAATACAATACTAGCATCAATGAATGGTATTACAATCAACTTATTAATTTGCTGAATTAGGATTTTCTATGTATGAATCTTGGTTCCGATCTAATACAATGCTAGTTCCGATCAACTTACTAATACAATCTTGTAAATTTTGCTTGCCCCTAATTAATTAAGGATGCATTTTTAAACTAATCACCATCACACAAGCAAATGCTAAGGGGATACATCTGTGTATTGTGTCATCGGGAGAAAATAATTTAAGGATAAGACGGTGAATTTATCTTATTTTATAAAAGATTCCTTGAATGATTATCTAGAAATAGCATGACTCTTTGAATTATGAAATCAAATAAAGTATATGATTTTCAAATATCTACTATTAAAAAATTTTCAAGTATTAGACATCCGATACCATATACTATATAAATGTTTAGTATTCTTACAACAGAAGACGTCTATGCTTAAACTTCCTAATTCTAGTGCATAGGTATGATCCTTCAGGCGAACTTTAAAAATGATCTCTTGCCATTTCCGTCAAATACTCATATGAGAGGTGATTATTGGATAATAAAACAATTTACATATGAGTTATCTAATAACTCCTATCACTTATGTGGAGATAATCTCACCGGACATGTGATAATAAGAGATCGAGATTGATCAAATTTTAATAAATAAAAAAATAATAATAATAATAAACGTTAATAAAGAGAATACTAGGTAAGGTGGGCCAGCAATCGCACTTCCCTTTGGAATCATTAAATCCAACTCTGGACAAATTTGAGATCCGAAAAACGACAAGGGAGAAAAAAAAAGGGTCACCATTTATCACCCCAGCAGCCCACAACCCGATAGTATCTTCATTTTCATTTATTTATTTTGTTTTGTATAATAATACACTCCCTCTCCCCCCCAAAAGTCTACTCCCCAAAGTATACCAAAAGCAATCGCCTCTTTTTCTCTCAATCAGCAGCAGAGCTTTTGATAACAAACAAATTTCCTGTCAAATTGAATCTCTGTTTTTTGTAAGATTCATCTTGAGACATCAGAAATGGAGGCCAACGAGTTTGATCTTTATCACGATTCGTTCATTTGAAACTGTAAGTAAATGTGGTCATTTTTCTTTTCCAGCGGTTAAATTACTTTTATCTTTATTCTTTAACATGCTTATTTTCATAAACTAGGAGACTATGTACTGTAAATTGTTAATCGTGTTCTTTTCCTAACATTTTAGTGTAAAAAATAACTGTTTTTCTAGCAATTCTAATGGATTCTTAATGTTGAACGGCTTGTTATATTATTAATAAAGCTATTTTTTTGACCTAATAGTTGAAGTGCTAGAGTAGCAAATTTTTATTCTTCCGGTTTTGCATTCTTTGCCTGTGTGTGTAAATATCTGTTTATTTTAGGCAGTCCTAGGCGGTAGCAATTTAGCTTGTTTGTCTTCTCTTCAGAACTGGATTTCTATCTTCATCATCAATTATTGAGTCAATTGCTCTAGAATTTCCTTTCCTGCTTTTGAAATTTGAATGTCCAGAGATGCATATAAGAAAATTAAAGCGCACAAAGTACATTTGTTGGAAATTTGAGATTAAAACACTAGTCTAATTTTCTGAAGATATTATGGAAATAAACTTTGTATGTGCATCCACTTGATTTTCTTTGCTTGAATACTATCGTAAGCTGTACTTACTTGTAAACATCAGTAAAAAGAAATAAAGTAAATCAATTTGTTGACTTTAGATACCTGAGCTGTTACCCTGTGTTAGTCAGTGTCTTTCTTAACTGTTTACCAAATTATACTGATGGAGTTCTGTTCCTTACTTTATGCTTCTTGTGTAGGTGCATATTGCCCTTTTGAACTTTGGCACTTACAGCCTATTTTACAAGAGTAACTTTTGGCACTTTGACTTTGGTTCAGTTTGTGGTTCTGGTTCAGATCTGATCATCCACTTGACCTTTGCTTGCAATTCCTCTTCAGTTGAATATAAGATAATGGCTATTAGGTCTTCTGCGTGCTCTGTCCTTAATTTTCTCCATTAATAGTCTTGTGTAGCCAGTCTCAGCAAATAACCAGTGTTAGCTAAGGCAAGGTATAAAATGTTGGCATTATTGTTATTAAACCTGTCGGAACCCCCAGTAAAACGAAGAGCTGGTCTTTGGAGAGTACAAGCAGGACGAGGATCATATCGAGGCAGTTAGTGAACGTTTCCTGAAAACTGGTTGCTTATTTAATCTACTGGATATTTGTTTTTTCATAATAGCATAATCAATGGGGATTACTTCCCTGAGGTCGTTCCTCCAAAGACTCTGCTGCGATTCTCCATGGAATTATGCGGTGTTCTGGAAGCTTAAGCATCAACCTGGAACGTAAGTCAAGTAGCCAACTCCTCACTCATTCTGTTGTCACGTTTTATAAATTCAACTGAACTGTATGTTCACCTGTGTATATTACGAATGGGGACAGTTTTTACTATCTTATATTTTGGGATCATATTAAGATATTCATTGTTTGTGCAGATTCCGTTATGTGAATTATCATAAATGAATATGTTAACTCATAACTATATTGCAATTTCCAGTTGACAGGCATCAATTTTGTTCTTTTTTCTTTTTCACGCATACCCAAAATGATTTAAGGATTATAGAAACACTCTAGCCAGACATGGCGATTTTTAAGATAGATATGTTGTTAGTTCTTTCACATGCCTTAGCATGTTTTCCTCCTTTCTCAAAATTTTCCCTTAGGACGTGTTAGACCACATCAAATCTGTGTCTTGAGCCAATATCCTCACTTCTTTGGTTATACAAACCAGGAAAATTGAGGGTTGTTTTGCGAAGTGCTGTGCCTGGAACCTTTTACAGCTGCACTAGGTCAAAATAACAAAATCCAAGATTAATTTAAGCAATGGAGGGCTGCTTATTGATTTCTTTTCTTTTTAATAGTGCCCTAATTAGCACGTTGTCCTACTACAAGATATAATTCACTTTACAGAAAATGCTTTCTAAATATTGTTTATGGATGCAAACACATTCCTGTTATATCAATTGAAAATCAGTTTCAACTAATGTTTCAGGATATTGGTTTGTGAAGATGGCTTCTGCAACAATCGGCAGCTGAGAGATCCAATGGAGGGTCCAATAGACAATATAGGCTTAAAAAACTTAAATGAGATATTCTCACCAGCTTATAAATCAAGTGTACCTGATGAAAATCCAAGTGAATATCCAATTGATCTTGTGGTAGCTGAGATGGCAAATGCTTCTCATGTATTTGGGGAAGGGTCTGCTTTATCTACCCTAAAGTAGAAAGTTCTTTTTCTTCTATTTTGTTTTACAGTATTTTTCATATTTTTACCTTTACTTTGTATGTCATGTGTGTGATGACTTTGATGCTTTTGTGGTTCCAGCTAATACCCTTCCCCAGCAACTGTTTTTGGACATAAAATGAATCCTCAAATGAATATAACAACCGATCTCCCCGAACTTGGATGAGGAATGCCTTTGTACATGAGTTCTTGCTTAGGTGTTCTGTAAAACATGGTATAAAGTAATCAAGAAATTAGCAAGTTAAGAACTTGTCTTTATAAATTGTTTCGATTAATTCAAGTTCGACATTGAAACAGAGTTGTTGAGATCGCAGCATATACTGGGAGCCCTCGCTGGATTTATTCTGATAACCTGGATGCTGATGTATTTTCTTCTGCTTTAGTTGCTGAGGTGAGTATCTGGATCAAAACTGTGATTCAGCTTTAGTCTTATATTTTTCTAGTAGAAGCCTTAGTAAGTTAATTTTGTTTGCAGTTTCCAGATGAATGGCTGCTTCAGTTTTTGGTTGGCATCAAGGTAACAAACTGAATGCTTGACTTGCATAATGGTTCCATTTTATATATTTTTGCCCGTGCACTTTAAAATATGTTTAACTTCAAATTCCGTGATGCCGTTTTATATGATGTTAATGCAGACAATATTGCTTTTACCTGTGCTTCCCCACGGAGTTCTTCAGCTTGGATCAATGGAAATGGTTGGTATTTCTTTTATAATAATATATCACTACTGGCACTTCTTTTCTATTTATTTATGTACATGTGCCTAAGAGGGAAGACCAGTCAACCCGAAACTGTATCTACTCTTTTTTATTATTTTTTTTTGGGTCCTTGTGTTGCTTCAGAATTATCATGTTTCCCTTACCATGAGTGCAATTTTTATTTTGTTATTGACAAATCAGGTAGCAGAAGATGCAGCAATGGGTGCTTATCTCAAAGCTGAGATTGAGATGCATAAAAATTTTGAGGCATATGAAGGAGAATGTCCAGTTCAACACTTCTCACTTATGTCTACGCAAATGATCACTGACATATATAAATTGAGTGAAGATCAGAATGCCATTGATGGCGCTGGATCAATAACTCACAACTTATCTACTGCAAATCAAATGATGCCACTTTGGGCAGTTCCAGATTTTGGTGGCATGTCTGTAAGGGATGGGCCATACACTACTGAAAATGTGATAGAAAGCAAAATCAGCGGGCAATCATTAGGCATGGTACATACAGCCGGATCACAAATCAGTTATCAATCATGTGAAGATAACAAGTCTGATGGAACAGAGATTAACATTTTCAGATCATTTTGTCTAGAAGAAAACATCATCTTCCCTTATTGTGACAGCTTCAACACAAGGATATGTGGAGAATATTTTGACATGACAGATTTTTGCACCGAGCAGGGTATAACTGTAGCAGCTATTTCAGCCGAGGATCTGTGATAAAATCATTTATGACAGTGGAGGAAACATTTTAACCTTTCCTACCGAATGTGAGTTGCACAAAGCCCTTGGACCCGTTGTCACCGGGAACCCTGGTCAATACCCATATGACCTGGCTATCTCGGGTCACAATGTAGCTTGCAGTTCAGTTGATGATAAAGATCTCACCTCCAACATGGAATTTTTAGGGATGAGAACTCATGGATTTTCTGTAAAAGAAGATGATATCGAACACCTTTTAGAAGATCTTGTTTCCAATCCATGCAGTAAGACTGATGATAATTCCTCTGACAATTCATCCAACAAATTGAATTGTGCAAGTTCAATGGATGTCATCTGGATCTTTGGCTGCATCTAAAAGACCTAATCAGTTCAAACGAGTTGCCTTGGTGGAAGAAGATCCTGCTCCCTGGAACTCGGCGACATACAATTTTTCTGCCAAGGGAAGGAATAATGTTGCCTATTTGTCACCATCTGTGTCTTCAATTGATAGTCCGATGAGTGTATTGACACATGAACAGCAGGTCAGGAAAGGTTATGGTTCTAAGAACCAAGAAAAAGGATCAAGCCTGTCAAGTAACAATAAGAGACGTGTTCGTGCTGGGGATGATCGGAGGCCAAGACCACGAGATAGACAGTTGATTCAGGAAAGGATCAAAGAGCTGCGGGAACTTGTCCCAGATGGGTCAAATGTGCGTGCGATAGCATTTGTGCATGATGCCTTTAAAACGTAACTTACTTCCATCTCTTGAAGTAACTTTTTGCTTTATTTTATGGATGCAGTGTAGCATTGATGGACTTCTTGATAGGACTGTGAAACACATGCTCTTCTTAAGAAGTGTAACTGACCGGGCTGATAAATTGAGGCAGCAAGCTCTGAAAGAGGTAACAATGTCAAGCATCTCTTCATGAAGTACCTTTCGTGTCTGATGCATTTGTTAAAGTGTTTTAGAGTACTCTTTTAGATGAGATCATGTTTCACTCTTCTTGTTTCCTTTGTTTAGACTGTGAGGGTGATTGACCACCCAGTACGTGTGAATGCATTTTGCTTCATTTAGCCTCTGCTAGAATTCAACTTCTATTTCAAAATAAAAATAGAATGAGTGGAAACAAGTGGTGGATATTTGTATAGTACATTTTCTCATGAAACATTGGGATGTGGGTGGTTTAATTGTATTTTAAAGTAGGAGACTCGGGGGCTGGGTAATGGATATGGGAGGTGCTTGGCCTGAGATTTAATTTAGAAACTAATTCTTTGGCATCACTTTGCGATGTGCCAAACCCACCAATATGATTTTAGAGCGTATCGGACACTAGGATGTAGGAAGCAATTTCTTTATGCCAAAAATTTTGGACAGGAAAGGTCTAATTTAGGGAAGGACAAAATTCTGAAATAGAAAAATTCTTCGGAAGTCACATTCTTATATTTTTCATTCCTTGAGAAGGCTTTGGATAAAGAAAATGCCACCAGACTCTTTTTGATCATTGATTGTGTATTTTTGTTTACTCTCAGACTTGAATCAATAGTTTTGCTCGGTTTTAATTTCTAAACAGCAATATTCTAAAATGTAGTTGTTCATGTATACTGAAACTTCAGGGAACTGATGAAAATATTCCAAAAGAACCTGAAATTAAGCGTGAGCATCAAAATGGGGCAAGTTGGGCTGTGGAATTAGGAAGTGAGCAACAACTGTACCCCATAGTGGTGAAAGATCTTGAGCACCCGGGACACATGCTTATAAAGGTTTGTGTCCTCATCTAATTAGTGACTCATGGCTTTGGTTGCTCAGTGTTCAGCAAATTTTCTCAATAGTGATTTAGAAACATTTTTCTTTTCTTTTTCATTTT
>CAVNYN010274106.1:0-23108 GCA_963692815.1 Nyctanthes arbor-tristis
TCTAAAATGTAGTTGTTCATGTATACTGAAACTTCAGGGAACTGATGAAAATATTCCAAAAGAACCTGAAATTAAGCGTGAGCATCAAAATGGGGCAAGTTGGGCTGTGGAATTAGGAAGTGAGCAACAACTGTACCCCATAGTGGTGAAAGATCTTGAGCACCCGGGACACATGCTTATAAAGGTTTGTGTCCTCATCTAATTAGTGACTCATGGCTTTGGTTGCTCAGTGTTCAGCAAATTTTCTCAATAGTGATTTAGAAACATTTTTCTTTTCTTTTTCATTTTCATTTTCCCTTCTCCCTAGAATTTCTCCTTTGTTGTGGATGCATTATCAGACATGTTTCCCTATCCATATTTGACCAGATGGTGTGTAATGACCATAATCGTTTTCTGCCGATCTATGTGATTTATCGTTTGCAACTAAGTGTGCTTAAGGGTGTGATGGAACGACGACCTGATAATTCATGGGCCTGCTTTATTGTTGAGGTATTATATTATATTAATTTTGAGAATCGCGTAACAGAATTTATTCTTGTTGACATCACAAGTACACCTGATGCATCATTCTGTAACTCAAAAAGTTAACCAGTACGCTTTTTGTTGTCAGTATGATGCATTTAGATCGGAAGAGCGAAATGATAATTCATATAATAATTAAATTGAAGAGTATTTTGTGCAGTTTGGACTAGACAACAGAAAAAAGCTTGGTGATAACTGAATGACTACAATATCCTTGGAAGATTTATTAAACATGGCAATGTGACATGACTTCCAGCTTAACCATTTATTGACCTTTAGAGATGAGGCATATTCTTATCTTTGCAGTTGCCATTTATGCTGAATCAGTAGCTGCCCTGTTTCTAATATCCCTTGTCATGCAGGCATCAAGGAACTTTCACCGTCTGGATATCTTCTGGCCTTTAATGCAGCTTCTGCAACAAAATCAGACGTCAATCTCGAGCAAAATATAAGCTGTTCAAGATAATGTTTGGATTCCGATGTGATCTGATGTGATCTAATGTATTTGTAAGTTGATAACAATCTCGAATTTTATAGGCACTGTCCATATTTTTTTTATTGGAACAAGTAGCATGTGTGAAACAATAAAAATTGCTGTATGTGTTGGTAACCATGGTTCCAGTTTTACATTATAAGGCTTTAACAATATTATTATAAAAAATGTTTGGTTAACCAGGGCGTTCCGAGGTTTTCAGGGTCTTAAGCTCTTCCGATCTCTAAAATTTTATGGGGCTCTGAGTTAAGAAATTTTTTAAGAAGATAGATGAGGCTTCTTATAAAGGAAACTTATCCTGATGTGGTATGAATCTAACAAAAGTAGCCTCACACAGTGTGTGACTGTTTTTGTTAGATTCGTGCTAAATAAGCGGTAAAACTCCTTAAAAAGAGTCTTATTTAGTTTTGTGGAACGACTCCTGAGTTAAAACTTATATAGAAAGATTTAATTGTAAAAGATATTAATAAATTAAATATATAATTAACAGATTATAAGTTATACATAAAAATTAACTTTTTCATCCTTCGTCGACTAAGAAATGTTACTTTTATTATAGGTTTTTTAAATAAGAGACACCATTTTTAATAGTATTTTCATACTCCTAGATTGAAAGTAATTGCAAAAATATCATTTTCTATTTCAAAAATACCCTAAACCAATTTTAATTAAAAATTCAATTCTTTATTAATTATTATTTTTATAAATTTTAATAATAATTAATTAAAGTATAAATTTTTCTAATAAAAAATAGTTATCTTTATGTGCTGTCAATAATACTTTCAACTCAAGAACGTCATCAACCACTGGCACCGTCACGCCACAACCAGAGTAACAATGTTACCATTCATAATAATGAAATGGTAACAAAATTATAAAAAAAAAAAAGAAAAATAACACAACGAGAATGTTAACATAGGGGGAAAAAACCAATTAATATATGGTAACAGTCCCCCGATAAAAGGTAACATATGAAAATAAACAAAAAGAAAATCAAACGGAAGATGGTAACAACCCGATAAATGGTAATAAAATGATAAAAAAAAGGAAGAGACCGCCAAGTGTGAAAATTTAAAAAAATAAAAATAAAATGAAAACACAGATCCAACCGTAGGAATTGCTCCAGCGGTGACGCTACTACTCAGACGCTGCAGCACCTACGAATGCTGCAACATCAACAGCTGCCACCAATAGTCGCGGTAACAGCGGCGCGACACTGGTGGGGAAAGATGGTGGTGCTGCGTAATGGGGAAAAGCGCACAGCTGGTGGTGGGGCACGTTGTGGTGGTAGGGGCAAGTTGTAGTGGTGGTACCAGGCGGCGGTAAAAATGATAGGATTAAAAAAAAAAGTAGAATGTTTAATTTCCTCTTTTTGTATTCTATTCCATGCTAAAATAAAATCTTTTAGTTGTAGCTTTTTTTTTTTTTTTTTTTAATTCGGAGCCCTTTTCGTTGAATCAGGCCTAGGGGCTCTAAGCGACCGTTTAAAAGGCATATATTCATGTACGCTTATGGGTTAACCTGACCTCTATAAATTGATTCTCTATTGTAAATAATCAATTCTTTTTTGTCTCAACTTGAACCAGATAGATAAATTGATGATTCCGCTTGAAATTTAAACCTAGTTGGATTTCATCTCTATGAAATTAAGAATCAATGATGCTTTGAACGGCTGCTTAGATAATTCATTACATTTGTTAGCTTACTACGCAGAATACAATTAATGTGTAACATTTTAATTATTGATACGTAAATTTGTTGCATAATTTTCTTACCCTTATCTTCTGTAATTGCCACTTTCTCATTCTCTTTCCCCTTCTTCCCTTGCTTGCCTCTGTAGCATTTTTCACATTCAATTATGTGATTGAACATTTTGTAGTTCAATTTTTATTAGTTTAGCATTCTTTGTAATAAAAGTACATTACATAATAATATTTTAATTTAACACCTCGTAACCAATGGCGGCTAAATCTAATATATATTGACATGTCATTTAACAATAACTTAAAACCCATGTTATTGCTTATGTGTCAAGTAAGTTTAACAATACGAAAGTTAATCCACTTTAAAAGTGATCTCATTTACGTCATTATACTTTAACACTTACTTCAAATGTCATTAAACCTTTTGAAAAGTTGTTTCAAGTACCACTATACTTTAAAACTTACTCCACTTGCCATCACCGTTATGAAAAACTTACCCCATTAGTCACCAATTAATAATTAGGTAAAAATTGATAAAGATCTCTCCTTTTTCAGTATACAGAACACATTGACTTTTTCTCATACATGAGTAGAATCTGGGAGAATCATGTGCATCTTTTTCAGATATTGAAACTAGAAGATCGAGGGCCTGCATTCTTTCATAATCGCTTATTGGATCAAGTTTAGTATGCGTACACACACTATAAATATAGTAGTTTTATGCCCTTCCAATTAGTAGTACAAGTAGCATGCATCTATGTATACTTATTAGAAGTGCTAAAAATTTTTTCTACACTATTATATATAAAGGGGAGTTATATGTAAACTTTTTAAACACACCACACACTAATTGTGTTCAATATCCTTTATCTTTTCAACTTTTTAGATTAAGCCATTAACTTTTTCTTCATCGTATTTTTATCCTTAATCTTCTATCAGTTATCACATTTTATATCTAATAGTGATTTTCTTCTAAAAATTTCATCTTGAGAGCCACTCAAATCGTTTAAATAAGTAAAAAAAGCCAAATATAAAAATAAAATTACACAATTTCTTATAATTTTAAGACACACACATGAAACTTTTTCGATAGTAACCATCATTAGCAAATAAGATATAAAAATTAATAAAATTTTCAGAAAAAACTGTAATTATAAAATTTATTGTGACACAATTTTTATAAGTTATAAAAATTAAAGACCTTCAAAATAATAAAAATGTATTGTAACTATGAAAAAATTGTAGTGAATATATGAGAGAAACATTTTTAGATTATTCTACTCATACTAATATTTTCTAATTCTAATTATGCCACTCAGTTAATATTAATATATTATTATTTTCCAATACATTTGTCCTGACGTATCAATGGACAAAGTAATTATCCTTTTTCTTTCTTGTAGGTCACGATTTATTCTTTCTTTTTTTTTTAATTGTGTTTTAATTTTCTTTCATTGATTGATGTTTCAAGTGAAAAGTCTTTTAGACTTTTAGTTAATGTAAGCCTGGAAATAATGTGTTGGTTGGATTCATTTGAATAAATATCAGCCATTTGCGCTTACTATTATCATTGACTTATGAGTATGCTTCCTTTTGTCAAAATAATAATAATAATAATAATAATATAACAGAAGAACACATCCAAAATCTTTCCCACAGCGTGCAAAATAGATAAGTAGGGCAAAAATGCTATCATCACTCTACCATTCCCCTTCCTCTTTTTCTATATAATATAGGGTCAATTTCTAAAATAGCAAAAAAAAACATCAAGTAAAGTTCAAAAATAGCACCTACTGAAAACCAGTGCAAAAATGGCAAAAAAGAGAGCAAAATTACATCAAAACCCCTCAGCAATAGTTGGGCTCCCAAACTTGATCTACGTTTAGCCATAGACGAATTTTGCAGCGTACAGAACGGGAAACCCTGGAAAAGATCAGCAATTCATGAAGTTGGACGGAAAAAATCTTCAATCTTCAATGGGTAATAACTGGCAGGCAAAGGAGAGAGGATGGGAGCAAAAAATCCACTCGTCAAAAGGGAAAAAAGCGAAAAAAAAGAAGAAGAAAGAGATACGCTGAAATCAGTTGAAGAAGAACAGAAGAAGGAGAAGAAGAATGTACGGAGGCAAAAGAAGATCCCTAAGAACCGGCCAAAAAGAGTGAATGCAAGCCTGAACCCCCCGAGTGATAAATTAGAGAAATGACTGTTCAACCGAAAGTTTTGGATTCTTGGTTTCCTGAATAGGTTAGCATTCTTCCCTATTAATGGTAATGTATTTAATACTGTTGCAGTAATTTTCTTCTACCCATTTTGAAGAAGAACCGGTTGGATGTGCTGGATAAATGAGTTTCTCATTTATTATTGCCATGGACGTAAGTGATTAATTTTCATTTCGTTGGCTAGATGGCATTTAAGAATGATTAATTGGAAGGTGATAATTGGTTGCTGCTTCTTAGAAACAACACTGATGCTCCCAGTTAACAAGAAGAGTCCCTTGGGTCGGTATATTGGAATTCTAGACAGTCTGAACTATCTAGGAAATTGTCAGTCGTCAATCTCTACAAGACAACATGTCGAGATTGCTGTTGAATACGAATATGCATAAATGTTGAACATGAGACATGACATGCTATATATTCCATGGCTTGATGTGATAACAACCTATCAAGATTGACAGTTGTAACGCTTAATAAATCTATGCTTGTAGGGAAAAAGACCATATGGAGATTAGGATCGCTATTATTCAAGATTAAAAGCAATTCATTCACTCATTGAATAAATTTGGTTGATGTATATGGTATGAGCAGAAGTAAAATTACAAGTAATGGTGCGTAGTTTGCATTTTGCATAAAAATTTGATCGGTTGTGAGAATTTCTAAATTTTTGAATAAATTTGGTTGGTGTATATGGTATGAGAATTCCTAATTTGCAAGATATATAAATTTGGTTGACATATATGATGTGAGAATTCCTAATTCATAATGTGTCTGTATTCGGTTGATGTATTAAATTTGGGTTGATGTATGTAGATACTTTTAGTTTGCCGAATAAATTTGGTTGATTTATAAAATTGGTTGATGTGCATGTGGCAATTCGTACTTAGGTTGATGGGTACACCGTTAATCAAATTTAGAAGCAACTTCCTCAGTCAATGAATAAACTTGGTCGATGCATATGCTATGAGCAAGAGTAAAACTATAAGTAATTGTGCGTACCTGAACATTTGATGATTGCATGACGTCATAAAATTTTGATAGTGTGTTACCATTCCAATTTTGTTGAGATGTGAAGTTACAAACCCGCAAAGGTCGCTAATTTTGAAGAGGTCTAGTAATAGACAGGTGTAGAAATCAAGATAGTTAACCATGTATAAACAACAATTGTCAAAGTGTTGACTGAGTCACCTCGTTATTGGTATGAAGCAATATATTGAGAAACTTATGAACTGGGTTTATTTCAATTTATGCGCGTGCCATTTGGACTACTTCAATCTGCTTTACTATTGCATTCACTCCTTGCCACTTACAGCTTGATCAGTTGCAGACTTTTCGGCTCATGGCTAGAGTTGTATTGTCACACGGGGACCAGTTTGAAAGGATAGATGACAGTTGGCAGTAGAGCTGTAGAGCAAGCACTTCAATTGTGGTACAAGGCAATGTCAATTGGTGAACTGCGGAGCAGGATAGCAGAAAAGTTGAGCATAAACATTCGGCGTACTGGCTTCTCTTTGCCATTTAAAGTGCCTCGAATGGACATTCCCCCTGCAGAGATACATGATGCCAAAGACCTCAGCTGGTTCATGTCCATACGCGAGCATGTGGCATTATGTGTAATTGTCACCCCAAATGATGCTAGAACGGCCCAAACTACACAGCCACACATCAATCAAGAACAAGAGAACCCATCCACTAATGAGATAGCCAGAGGAACATATGTCGGAGACACTAATAGTGGTGACCAAGGCATTGGAGAGGCAAATGGTGAAACAAATGGTGACCCCTCTGTACATGGGGGTATGGAGCAGCAAGCCATGGAGGAAGAGCCGACAGAAAGCAATACCAGCACAAACAATGACGCTAACAATGCGGATTTTCCCAGATATGTACCCAATTACTCGTTCGAAGGCCCAGTTGCCCCTGTTTTTGAACAGGGGCTTTTATTTTTCAGAAAACTGGGGCTTTTATTTTTTAGCAAGAAGGAGATATTGACACAACTACGGCTGCTCGCACTTAACCAAAGATTTAGATTCAAGATCAAGAGGTCCAACCAAAAGACAATAACTGCCATTTGCCTAGACACTAATTGCCACTGGCATATGCGTGCCACAAGGATCCGGGACTCTACCATCTTCAAGGTGTGTTCACGTAGATATAGTCTCACTCAAATAAGAAGACATGCAAACTTTAGATTAATGCATTCGGATACTTGGCTAAAGCAAACTAAATTTGGGCACGGGCATCCCGGACCATTTGCTTGTGTTGCTGTTCTATAGAATATAGGTTAATTGGTGGGCTGTCATTACCATTCCGTGATACAACTTGTACTATGTTATAGGCATGAGTCTTTAAATAGGATATATGTATATATATGTTCAACATAAATTCCAGCCATTTACGATATTAGGGCCTACATATTAGCTAAGTGATATGTTAAGCTAAGCCTTATTAATAGTTGTTGATATCTGACATGTTGATTGTAGAGATTGGATTATAGGGATTGTATTACATATCTATCTCATGTCATTTTGATGTGTTTCGTCAGGTGCGTAGTTTCAAAGCCTTACACACATGCTCAGTGGACGTTAGACACAATTTGCAAAAGCATGCCACAGCCTCGGTAATAGTTGTTCACATCAAATCTCGGGTACAGGAAGAGAGTATGACATATTTTCCTTCATGGGTAATAAGAGAATTTCGGCGCGAGTTGGGAGTAACGATCAATTACACAAAAGCATGGCGTAGAAGGGTGACCCGGCAGATAGTTTCAGGAACTTGCATTCCTATTGCCACGTTTTGAAACAGCGCAATATGGGCACTGTGACTCATATCGAGACCGATGATGAGGACAAATTCCTATATTTTTTCTTAGCCTTTGGAGCCTCAATCAGAGGATTTTTGGCCTATCTCAGGCCGGTAACAATTTGAGAACAAATAGATTTATCCCATTGCTTGGGGTGTTGTGGACGGGGAAACTAATGCCTCATGGCTTTGGTTTATGTCCAAGTTGAGAGGAGCACTCGAGGAGCAAGAGAGATTGGTCTTCGTTTCAGATAGAAAATCATGTATTGAGTATGCTATCAAGGAGGTGTTCCCATCCTCCCATCATGGGTGTTGCATCTGACACGTAGAGAAGAATCTTGTCCAGAATTATAGGAAGTCTAATGCCATATTATTGTTTAAACACGCGGCAAGGGCGTATCGTATAGGGGAGTTTGAGCGGGTAATGTCACAGATCCGTAGTATAAGTAGTAGAATAGCAACATAATTGGAGAATGCTAGCATTGAGAACTGGTCACGGACACACTTCCCTGGAGACAGATGCAATATAATGATGACCAACAATGCTGAATCATTGAACGCGGTATTGAACCATGCACGCCGTCTGTCGATTACATGCTTGGTTGAGCATATTCGTGGAAAGATGCAGGAGTGGTTCCATGCACGGCGCACTAAGGCCATCGAGTGTGCATCCATTCTAACCCCAAAGATGGAGACCCAACTACTTGCAACATTGATGGAGGGCACCAGTGTTAGTGTGAAAGATGTTGATGAAGATTCCGTTGAAGTTGGACTCATAGGCAATAGATTCACAGTGAATCTACATGAGAAGACATGTATTTGTCGAGAGTTCCAACTAAATCATATGCCATGTGCACATGCTACAAGAGCGGGATGCTCCAGAGGCATCTCCTTGTACACACTATGCTCCGGATTTTATACTACGCGATAATGGATGATGTGGGCTCCCATCTGGACTGTCCTCAACCTCTGTGATCTTAGAAATGGTATACTCACCCTCCAAGTTGGTCGAACCCAAATGTAATGCCTCTGCAGCCAAAGGAGTTGCATGCTCCTGGCATTCAGTAGGAGCCTATGGGGCGGGCCGTGAAGGGGCGTCTACAGTGGGGTTTTCTCCATAAAAAACAGTCAATGGGCTACTCAAGACACCTCCACATCTCGTGTCTGTTGTGGGGTGGGTATGGGACAACAATGTAGTGATCTTCTCGTCCATGATGGATCTTATCTTAGCAAGGAACAATGACTGAGCAGTGCAAGTAGCCAACCATTGCGCTGCCACAACACTATCAAGCATTTTACTAACTTCCATTTGGACTTGACTACAAGTAGCTCTGTTTTCGACCTCCTTCTCAACCTCATCGAGCCTCGTCAACACTGAGTCAATGGCCAGCAGCCATCGAAGGGACTGGATTAGCACTTTGCGGGCCAAAATGTTTTGGGGAAACACCTACAGTAAAGCCTTCCCCACTCAATGTGTCATTCAGTGTTCGTCCTCTCCCAGTTTCAAATGCGAGCCTGTCCCAAGATACCACTCTACGAACCCTGTTATACATTGCTGCAATTGTTAGGCTCTCATCGTCGCTTCCACTCCCACCTGAATCCTGCACTCCGTTGTCGCCTTCACTGTCATAATTGGTGGACTTCGAACCCTCACTGGAGTTGCTGGTTTGGCTTGAATCTGTCTCACTATCGATGGAGTTCGAGGAATCCTGTGCAATGTTAGCAATCTGTGGAGCAATCGCCTTGCTTGCAATTCGGTCGAGTTCTTCGTCCGCTATGTTGGGTAAAGGGGCCAGGGTTGCCATGTAGGGGTTGAGTGCCTCTTGTTCTGTAGGGCGGAGGACAGTCGTCACATGGAGCTGCATGAAGATAAAAAAACGGTGTAAAGTACCAAACTAAATAGGGCCATTTCTTGTACTTTAGCATTGGGATACAGAACTAAAAGTCACCTTAACAATGGTACCTCGTTCTTGGTTAAAAACTTAAGGTAGGTCGACTTTTGGGGTTGTTTTGTAGCCTTCCAACGAACTATTCTTGGAAATCCATTGTTTACCTTCTAAGCAAACGTTGCTCCAATTTCAAGAATTGCCTCGTAAGCCCAAATCTAGCGACATCAGAAAGAAATATAACACAGTATTATTCATTTACTCAAATGTTCATTAACCTCCAATGCATAGCCGGCCTCAACACATGGAAATTCACTATCTATTTAAATGGGTGGCTAGGCATTAAAAAGTGCCGCTCTTGTTTAAAGTACCTGAAATATTTCACCATGTGGATACTCCTATGTAATTTAATCAATGGTTTCAATGTGCTGTTTGTAACTAGCTCAATTTTCAACATGATGGCTGTGCATTGAAAATGTGCTTCTCTTCTTTACATTACTGGTTTTAATGCAATAGCTCAGGAACCAAATTAATTTGTTCATGTACCGCATCATTCGATTCAACTGAATGCCATATATGTAGTTAAATGCATTAGGTTTACCTGCAATGCCATGGGAACCCATAGAGGGTGTATGATATATGTCTCAACCCTGTCGCCCTAGCGTTGCTCACGATTCTGTAGAAGTCTCTGTTAAGTGACTTCAGCAAGATTTCATATGCTAGTCTCTCCCATGGGTATGATGAAAATATTTCGAGATTGTCAACAATAGCAAGGGTTTGAAACTCAATCCCATTGTTTTTATCGCTTCCCATGAATACCCCCTCTGTGATGAGGGCCAAATCCAACTTGTATCGGTCCGATCTGGTTGGAGTGTTCGACAATAAGACCTTCTCCAACTCTGTGCATGTGACTCGGTCCATACCTTTGAAGTACTTGTTTTTAAGGTTTTCCTTTTAAATGAGATCATCAATATCATTAGAGTTGGGGTAAGGCCCACAAAGCAAACCAGTCACGGCCGCGTACTCCGTTAACCCAAAGCGTATGAATGCCCCGTTGACCCTAAACCAAGCCTCATATTCCTTTTTGGTCTGAATAGTCCGCGACACGAGCAATGAAATGAGTTGCACAGAGAACTGGAGAGGTTGTAGTCTCGACAAATGTCCTAGAAGTGACTCTTCAAGCTCCCGCTTTTATCGCTCATCAAATATGTCCAACGCTACTTTAATGAACTTGAGTTTACTTCTCTGAGACACGTGAGCATGCATCCTCTCCTCCTCAGGTATTACATATGAGAAATCCATCTGCTCAAGTTTGTGGAAAAATTAGAAACATAGAGAAACATGAGAACCACCTCCGGCCAAAGTTACAAGAAAATATGAGACCTTATATTGTAGAAGAACTATTGAGACAGAGCCATAGTCCGCCGCAATACATAGTTGCTCGGGCCAGAGTCATGTACACACAAATAGTAGAGAAAATCTTTCCAACCTACATTGTGCAATATATAGAAATTGTATCTCCAACCAGCTTCATATCCCTTCATTCCAAACTTACTTCGTTGTGTTAAATATCTCTTACCAGCCAGTTGACTGTCCAAAAGTAAGTTTCAAAGCCAATTATGCTGACTATGTGAACTATCTGCGAGTGTGTGTTCTGCTAAGCTTATGTTTAAATTAACAATTTCACGAATCATGTCTATGCTTTATACGAAGTAAACTATTTAATTCATTGAGATATTAGGTTTTAATATGTTATATAGTTATTTATTACTTAACTGCCTGCCAACACGTTACTGTATTAAGCTTTGATGTGTTAACATGGTCTGACTTAGTTATGAATTCCATATTTGGAAAATTGTAGAAATCATGCCTATTGCCGTGTCACCTATAAGTCACTCATCGATTCCATATTGACAAAGTTATAAAAATATAAACCCAGATCTCTTTGGCACCATTAAGTATTCTGTGGTCAAATAAAAGCACAAAAAGTTGGTTGCATCATGTACGGTTGCAGAAGCTTCATTTGTTCAATGGATGAAGATATTTATGTTTTTACATATGATTTCTAAACAGTATAGTTTCGAATTTCATTCATCGAGATTCTTGCTAGAGCTTTAGGTAGGATATATACTTTACCTATTACACTTTACACATTATTAGTGTACTACCCCTACTAACTTTATCCTAGTTTCCTTGACAATGTTCGAGGTATGATTCTTATCATCATAACATTGGGGGTACTTTATAGTTGATAAACTAAATGTGATAAATAGTTCACATAAAATATAATATGACTACGGATTCCTTGCTGTCTTCATCTTGTCACATGCTTTTTCTCAGATTACATAATTTATTTTTTGGAATGGTGCCTGGGAATCTTAATTCTTCATTGTTTGTTCAATATGGAAATTTGAGTTTTAGAGTTTTGTTATATATTGTGCATCTATTATCTGTGTGTTCTGTGGATTTGGTGGTTCGTTGCTCTACTATACTTTGCTTCGTTGCAAAACCTTCATGGAGTGGTGAGTTGAAATAATTAATTACCCTTCATGTTGAGATGGTTTCGTAGTTGCTTGATAGTTGTACTGTAGAGAATTACATTGGACACATGTTGAGATATACAGAATAAATGTATAGAATGACAAGCTTATTTTCTTGAGATTTATAACTGTAGAGAATTACAGTGGACAACTGTTGAGATATACAGAACAAATGTATAGAATGACATGTCTATTTTCTTGAGATTTAGAACTGTTGAGAATTACAGTGGACAATTGTTGAGATGTACATAACAAATGTCATAATAGAATGTTATTAGAGTTTTTATGACACATGTCATTATTCTTTTACTTATTTGTTAATTACATATTGTTGCCCTAATGAAAGATGAATTACATATTACACCAGCAATATTTTCATCTCCACATAAGTTTCCCTAAGAAAGTCTTTATGCATTGTCATGCAACGACAACTTTATACTATGAGCATAACCCCAAATTTCAATTCAGTATACCTAGCAGCCACCTTTTAGTTTCGTAGCAGACAGAAACTCTAGCTTAAGGTCACAACTATGGGATGGATATTGAAATTCCTCATAATCCTATAGTACTAACTGCAAGAGAACATAAGATACTGAATTGCGAAGACAGTAATAGAAGCCTTGATCTAACCTTGAAACAGTATGAAGGGCATTTGGGAAGTCATGTTGACGGTTACCGTAAACACAAATGCAAAACAAGGTTGGAGACCTCCAGATGGCTAAGATTCATGGAGTAACATAAACCATTTACAATTTATTAAAAAAAATTGTAACCATCAGTTTGAATGTTTTTGGTTGGCCTTTTTTTATAATGGTGTGATTCGCAACCTTCAACTCCTCCTCCTCCTCTCTTTCTCTCCCCATTCCCTTTCAAACTTTGATTCATTTCAACCCTTCATGGAGTGGTGAGTTGAAATAATTAGTTACTATTCCCAAATTTGAAGCTTTGCCAGATTTTCTGCCATTCTTAAGAAGAAAACAGAACAAGCTTAAAAGAACTCCCATCTTCTCATTCATTTATGCTACTCCTGTCTCTTTGCAAAGATTTAGCCTTTAGGTTGAGGGGTAGATAATCAAGGTGGTGGAACAATGTGGTGATGAGAGATTATAGAAAAGGAAACTTGACAGTTCAACATTTAATTTTAAAGCTATAGCATCAAAATTTGGCATGGCTACTTAGTAGCAAAATTATATACGCCAAACACCAAGCTTTGGAGCACAGATGTGCATAACATTCCACCAAAACATGCAATAATTCCAAAATCCAACCTAAATCCAAAAGCCACCACATAACCTACGCTCATTAACACACAATCACACCCCAACTTAACAAGTACTCAAACAAACACATACCGTGCCACAATTGTCTGGCGGTTCCAGCAGCGGCGGTCGGTGTCGGCGTCGGCGTCGCGTGGGCTACTCCGGCAAGGATTAACCGAGTTCGTCTTCAGTGGGTCTCACCACAACTCCAATGACTTTGCTCGATTCCTGAGGGTGAGCTTCGGCCTTGGGTGACAATGGCCCTGCCTCCTCGAAACTGCTACTGGCGACCCTTGCGAACCGTCGATTAGGCGTGTGATTTTCGGCGCCTATGAACACTGCAACAGCGGCCAGATGAATTAGGGATTTCTTTCAAATGGGCCTCCTTTCTCTATAAGAAAACTCAACCCAATATAGTTACGCACCTGGTCGACCGATTTTTGCGGCTTCCGTGACTCTGCCGGTGACGGGTTGCAGCTAGAGAAGACGATACTTGGGTTTTTGTCTGTTTTGCCTTTTCTATTTTTGACGTTTGAAGTCTTGATGCACGGGACGAGGGTACAAATAAGATACAAGTTTCGAGGATCGACTAGCTCTCTTTTCATTTTTTAATAACTATTAAAAATAAGTACATCAGGGGTAAATTTGTCCCCAAAAAAATTAAAAGGACATATTTGCACATGTTTATTAAGTGGTCTATTTTTGCACTTGACATTTTGAAAGGTGACATTTTTTTGCAATTTCCTCTATAATATATACGTTGTCACCTGGGTCCAAGTTATGTGCCCTATTTTTAAAGTTTTAATTTACTTGTCTATTTTCATTTTGTTATTTTATATATATATATATATATATAAGTTCACCCGCTATTTTTTTATATATGACTTTTTAATTAAAGCGTGGCTTTTCAATATATGTGTTTGTGTGTGTGAGAATTTTTTATTTCTATCAACGTTTTAATTAAATATAACTTTTTATCTTACTCTTTTTTTTCATTTTTATGTATGGCTTTTTTGTACACTCAAAAAAAGTTTTTATGTAATTTTGTTATATATGACTTGTTAACTAATTAAATATTCTATATATGTGATGTGTCAATACTTTGATTTTATGACATTTTAATTAAAAAAATGTAGAAGAATTCGGGCGGTGTCAGGTATTTTTTTAATACATTATATCACTTTAAAATTAATAGTAACTCCTTTTAGAAAATTAATAATAATCACATAAACTACATATCTATTTTGTGAAACGTTTTGTCTATTTTTTCACCCAAATAAAATTATTCTCTAATTAATGATGGACGGATTTCACGTGCTTTTGGCAGAATTTCACCGGATTTCTTACTTTTAAACTGATTTTTCCAGTTCAGTTTATCTTTAGGCGCGGTTTGTCAAAGCAGCCCCTTGTCATTCATAAGAAACTACTCAAATCATTTAGTGGAAATTTCAGGCTCAATGTATCTATCGCGAAATAAAGGTGGTTTAGTTCAAATTGGCAAGATATAGATAGGACTGAAGCAAAGCAACAACAACGACAACCAACTTTCATTTTTTAATGTTTAATAACTAATGGAGTTGGTCTAATTTTCAAACTTCATATTGTAATTTTTTTATTTACTTCCTTGTAGGCCTCAACAATGTTAATTGGTAAGTTGGCAACTATAGTTGACTTACCACTTCTAATATTCAAACGAATCAATTCTTATGTTATACTTGTCGTCATGGCCGATTTAGAACTTCTTAGCTAGCGACAATAGCTATAAATTATAATAATAAAAAAAAATAAAATTCTTATGTTATACTTGTCATCGGGTCTGTTTAGAACTCTTAGTGACAATAGTTACAAGAAAAAATAAAATAAAATTCTTATGTTATACTTTTTGTCGGGGCTGGTTTAGAACTCTTAATGACAATAGCTAGCTACAAGGAAAAGAAAATAAATTCTTGTGTTATACTTGTCGTCGGGGTTGGTTTAGAACTCTTATAGTGACAATAGCTACAAGAAAAAGAAAATAAAATTCTTATGTTATGCTTGTCGTCGGGCAGTTTAGAACTCTTAGTGACAATAACCGCAAGAAAAAGAAATAGAAACAAATAATTCGACTGAAGTCATACAATTTTTTTTAACATCCTCCAATGCTTGTGAATTGTGATATATATGTGTTAATCACGTCGTTTAAAAGTCATATATGAGTGAGTTCAAGGGGTAAATGTGCATAGTTATGTATCTTATTCATTTACTGTTCATTAGGACCATCTTGTCTTGTAATATTGTACCCTGTAGATAAATTGTATACGATAAAATCAGATTGCCTATCATCTGAATGGGTGGGGATTTTTCTTCCAGAATTCATATCAAAGCTTTTCTGCCAATCTCGAGCAAAATATAAGCTGTTTTGGATGTGTTTGGATTTTGATGTGATCTAATATGTTTGTAAATAACGTAACAATCTCGAACTTTATAGGCAAGACTGTTGATATATATATATATATATATATTAATTGAAACAAGTAGCATGTTAAAAAAAAAAAAATATATATATATATATATATAGGTGCATGTGTGTAAAGCTCATCACATTTCACACATGTTACAATTATTTCAAATATTTAATTGTTCCAAAGAACATCATCTTTGGTTTAAAGCGCAAAAAAACATTATTACGAGAATAATAATAATAATAATATATAGGTGCATGTGTGTAAATTAAATTTGTCATGGAAAACCATTGACTGAGGCCCCGCCATCTACACAGATGACTTGTCCAGTAATATAGGAGGCAGCAGGGAGACATAAGAATGCCGCTGCGGAAGCAACTTCATTAGGTTTTCCGGGGCGACCTAAAGGGGCTCGACGGCTTAGCCCTTCAATAATTTGCTTGCTCTCAGGACTTGGCTGCAACAAATTAAAGAATTAATATATAAAATTCAAGGATGGTATATATATACACAAGCAAGCAGCTAGTAATGAAACAGTTTTACGGCTAATTCTTCGATCAACGGTGTTTGGGTGACCCATGGCGCCACTGCATTAACCCGGATGTTATCCTTTGCCCATTCGCATGCAAGGTTCTTCGTCACCTGATTGATCGCTCCTGTATCAAATCAAGTATATATATATATATATAATTAATGGTTGTGATTTGTGAAAATATTTATTTTTATATATAAAAAAATGGAAATAATAATCACTAATTACCTTTAGCTGCTGAAGAGAGAGCCGCGTAAGGGATAGCTATGAATCCGCCTACGGAAGAGATAAATACAATGCTTCCATTTCCAGATGCCTTGAGAAATGGATGTGCAATTTGGCACATATGGTAAGCAGACTCAAAATTGATAGTCATTAGTAGCGAGTAATCTTCGGCTGTGAAGTCTTTGGCTTCCTTAAACCAAGCTGTCCCCACATTGTTCACCTTCAAAATATATATTTGATCCATGTATTCATTTATTTCAGAAACATAACGAAATAAATTGCTGCACTTAATTTGGCTGATCATACAATCTTAAGTTTAATGGCATTTTTAAGGGAGGAATTAAAAACTAACCAGGATATCGATCTTCCCATTAAAATAGGCGCTGACAGTCTCTATCAACTTAATGCGCTCATCTTGTACTACTACGTCACACACCGACCCTGCTACCTGAAACCCCTTACCCTTCCATTCTTCTAAATGTTTGTCCAACACCTGTTGATTACGCGAACATGTGTACACAACTGCTCCAAGGCGTGCCAACTCTTCTACGATGGCATGACTATAAGCATGAAATAAACAAAAAAAAAATCAAGACAAATATATATTGTGTTATTGTCATTATTATATATATAGTTGCTACGTACATCTAGACTGGAGTACAATATCAAATGAAAGTCACGTACCCGATGCCTCGAGTACCACCGGTGACAAGGGCAGACTTGCCCTTTAGAGACCATCTTTGATAACCAGCTCCTGTTTGTTCCATTTCCAACTTTGTTCAGTTGAGATCAGGTACCTAAACATCACAAGCAATGATCAATATAATGTATGATTTAAAGTTTCTGCAATTAGTTTCTTAACAGAAAGGAGTTCTCCAACCATACTCCAAAATGAAGATTCACGCCATTCTTTTTAAGTCAAAGACTCCTCCAATGCCACACCAAAACTAGGAGGCAATGAAGTTAACTCTTAACACCCCAAAGATGGCAAGTTAACAGTGTTAGGCAACTCCTTGGATTATAATCTACCACGTGACATTATTTTATTGGTTGTTTTTTTATAAAATGTAAAATATTGCGTTTTGACTTTTTGAAAAAAATGAAACTAATGAAATGATGTCACGTGGCGTATTATAATCCAAGGAGTTGCCAAATAAATGTATATATATATGACAAAATAACGATAACACTAATGAATGATTTTTTTTTTTTTTTAATTTGGAGAAAGTACATTAATTAACATGCAACCATTACCAAACCAAGACCGAAACATTCCAGGTTGGTTCGTTTCTAACATTACAAAAATATTCAATGGTGGCTCGGTTTTATTGTTAATAGGTCCCAAAGATAATCAATTAGCGGTTTGGTTTTGGTGAAAATGTTTTAAAACCTCTCGGAGGTTTTGTAACAAAATCTCTTATCATATATGGTTTGCATTGATACACACTATGTGTATTTCAAATCTATGTGGCATGAATCATCGAGAGATTTCTTTGCATGCCACATGGAATGAGAGGTATTGTAACAAAACCTCCGAAAAATTTTTAAACTCTACTCTCGGTTTTGGTTCTCCCAGAAAATAACAAAAACAAACTAGTGTATATAAAATGCCGAATACATAGTAATAAATTAATTATTGAGATGTTAAAAAGTAACAAGTTTCGAGATGACTAAAAAATTAAAATAAATTAATTAAAATTTCAAGGTGGGGCCAATTAGATTTTCCCAAAGGGTAATTATATTACTACTACAACAATCATTCTGCTCCCCACATTATATATCCACCACAAATAACTTATCATTTTAATTAAATCACCACATTAAATTTACACTAATAACCTACTTTTTAAAAGTTATAAAAAAATATGATAATAATATATTATTATACCACAAAAAACCTTTTAGTCTTGATTTTTTCTTCTTCCAACACAATCAATTCAATCTTCCAACATAATCAATTCAATAGAATCAATCAACATTCAAACATTCATCAACCCAACTATTCATCGATTCAATTTCTTTTAAAGCCTTCATCGATTTAAATTCTTGATAGAGAGATAAAAGTTAGGTGTCATACAAACTCAAGTGTTTGCTCCAATGTGCCAAAAGCTAAAATCTAATAAAAATATAAGAGAAATCAATACTCATGAATTCTTAATACTTAGTATCCATTAAAATTGAAAGTCACATTTTCTCTCTTTTTCATTGAACTCACGATTAAGAAAATTTTAGTTTTTATCAAGATGCTATTTTGAGTTTTTTTTTTTTTTTAAATTGTTAATTAGAGTGTTCAATATAAAAGAATGAGAGATAATAAGACAACAAAACTATTCTGAACAATTACTACTATGTTGGAGTTTTCGTTTCTTTCTTTACTTTACTTTTTTTTTGAAAAGAAAAAAATTTTGTCGTCAATTATATTGCTTAGAAATATGAATAGCTCATGTAATGGAGTGCCAAAGGAAATCAAGGAACTGTACGTCTATGTTGCAATGCAACTTTCTGGCCACGAGAAAGAAAATCTAGAGAGGAGATGAGTGAAAAAAATAAGGAAGATAAAAGGGTTAAATATTAATTGTGGTAGTAGAGAAAAAATTTATATTAAGAATATATAAAAGCAAGGTTACTGATGTAAGTTTACTTAAGGATATTTAAATAAATAAGAAAAACGTGGTGGGAAAATGAATTAATATGGTGGTAATATAATTACCCTTTCTCAAATAAGATTACACGACATGAAACTAATTCCGTTACTTGACTTTCTTTTACAATGCAACAAAAAAATAAATCATTTAAAAACAAATTATTTAAACTATCGAGGTTAAATTGTTGTGCCCACAATCAAGATTAACGAAACCTACCTCAAAATTCTAATAGATGGCGGCAAGCGGATGCTATTCCGATCTTGTCAGCGTAGAGATCAGTCAACAGAGAGTATATTTCGCCAGAGAAATTGAGAGCTTGTGTAGTATGAGTGTCAAAAACTTGAGATATATATAGAGGCGAAGAGGCCCACTTGGAGACTTGGGATACATAGGATACATGTAAATTTACCACAGAAGAGAAGGTGGTGAGTGGCCAAGAGGGCCCACTTGTAGACTCGGGATCTCAGTACGACCTATGATACACGGACACTTCTACATGGGTTATGTGTCCGTGTTGGACATGTATCATATCGTGTATGTGGTGTGAATTGATAAGTCATGTGTATAGATTTTACTTTTTATACATATTTTTAAATGTCTTAATATTCTAGAGATACTTTAAGGGTAATCTTTAGGCTAAGTATTATAATATTCTTATTATATCCTATATGAAAAAATATTAAAATGAAAATACTAATATATAATTTTGACATTTTAAAGTATTTAAATCTACGTGTTCTAAATGTGTCCGTGCCCTACATTTTTGAAAACTCTCGTGTCGACGTGTCCGAGTCATGTCGTCTCCGACACACGTGTCCGTGTCCGTGCAATATAGGCAGGAAACTATATGAATTTTAATTATAAACTAGGACACCCTTTTGATCTTGAATCCAACTTCTGTAAAAATCGCGATAGAAGGAGATGATTTGCAAAGGGTGAATTTTTTGGAATGTAGACATACAAACGATTATTTGTTCGTACTTATAGAGAAAACCTTCCTTACAGTGACTAGTATACGCTTTAGTAGTGAACTCAGACGTAATCAACGAAGAAGCTAAAAATTGGAGTAATATGTATTTTTTTCTTTTACGTAACTTATTGAGTAGGAGGGACCGGTTCAACAGTTACAAATTTTTTGAAGTACAAGTACAATACAATTATCAACATAATCTTTAGAATTATATCCATACAACCGATCAATAACAGTCAAGTAAACTAACCAATATAAAGTTGGACAAACCCACGTAAACTTGTATGTTAGGTGGACTCGAATCTAAAATCTCCCATATATCCCCATGTATCAAGAAAAGATATAAATATTATTTACGGTCAAGCAAGTTAGTTAATAAAAATTGTTTTAATAAGTAACAAAAATTTTGAGGGCGTAATAGTAAATAAAGTTGACAACTTTTTCACGCAATTAAAATGTGGTGTACAGGACATGTTATAAAGTCTCAGAATGATTAGCCAAATTTAAATCGGCCATTGAAAATATGAAAATAGATTTGTCCATCCAAGTTTTTATTATTAATAAATGGAATTGGATGTTCAGCTCCTTTTTTTTATAAATATATATTTTGACTGGGTAGCAAAAGATTCTTCAATTATTAGTTAAAGAAGAAGATAAAACAAATTGTGTGGTGATGAGAAGAGGGATAAGACGAGAGTACACTGTACAGTTAGGAGTTGAGTAGGAAATGTCCAACTTTTATTAAATTCAATTGAATTGAATGCTCGTGTTTTGATTTTTGCACGGCAAAAGATTTGGAGCCCAACTATTTGGACATCAATAAGATTTTTGACTGGGCAGGTACTGATTTGTTCAAACGCTCCGAGCTAAATATCTATTGGTAATCAATTAAACACTCATTATATTTATCAATCAATTTAAATTTTAAATTTTAGATATATAAAAACACTATATTTAAACACATATTTGATGTGATGTGAACTTCAAAACTATATTTAACAACATATTTGATGTGATCGGAAGATTCACATCATTTTAATCATTAACTCCACATGACACAATTAAATATCGATACTTATACAAATTTTGAATTTTAAATCTATTTATAAATCCACCTTTTGCAATTATATGATTTTGTTATAATTGAAGCTAGAATTGGTTAAGATCCCTATGAATCACTCTTGCTAGTGACATTTCAGGGGTTGTGGTTTAGTGGGATTTATCTTGTATGTATATCTACAATACAATATATAAAAAAGGCAATTACAAAGTTTTTGTAATATATCTATATATCTATATATTTATATTTATTTAAATCAAAAAAAGTCTAACTCAATTTTCCCGCTTAAATTGCTGATGTTACTAAAGATGTCATTTTCCTTTTTTGTTTTTTATTTTTAATTTTTTCCCTTTTCAACACGCTTTTACCTTTCTTTTCCTTTATTCTCTTCCTCAATTATCTCTAATATTCGTCTTAGTGTTTATTCAATCATCATATCATATCATCATCATATAATATATATAATACAATATTTTTCAATTGGATTTGGATTTAGATTCTCAATTGTAATTTTTTCGCTCTTTTGCTGACACAATCATGATATTGATTTTTAATTGGTTTTATTTTTCAAGTTTTAAAATTTAAACTTTTCTTATTTAGATATTCATAGTTTTCAATAATTTATATTAGTTTATTAGTTTTTTATATTCCTATTTTATTTTAGTTTCCTCATTTCTATTTTTTTTACTATTTATATATAATTATGAGTTTTTACAATTTTTTATTATCCACAACTGATGTAAATTTGATGGCTAGTAACTGTTCAATTTTTTATGAATTACTGAATTAGTATTTTTTTAGAATTATTCTTCCCGTTACTGAATTATTCAAAAATGAGCACATGATAAACTAATTGTTTGGTATTATCTCTATTTATTTATTTATTTATTATGTTTGTTTGATTTTCAAAATTTCCTTTACAGAGTTCTTGATAATATTGAAACGAAAATTTATTTCATAATAACTTAGAAATCCATTTCAAATAACTTATATTACAACTGAAAACTTAGTTTAGAATTACTTAGAGCAAAACAACTGATTTATTTTTTTAATCTTTATTTCTATATCATTTACTAGATTTTATTCACCCGTGCACGCACGGGCAAGGTTATAGTGTACATTCATATCAAAATTGACGTGTGAGTGTGGACATCATTTTATAAATAAAGTACAATATATCGGTTACATTGTATAAAATTACGAATTGATATGTGAATTACAATTTACCATGAAATATTCGTAGTAAAATGTCCGAGTTCATAATTCTGGTATCCTTCAAACTTGTTGTACAAATTGACACGTCCAACATATATAAAGTTGTAATAATTAACAGTCAAATAATTAGAGATGGCAATTTGACCCATCAATTTATAAACATGTGGAGACATGCCTATAATATGATTGATTCGTCGCGCCTGATCAGGGCAAAAGAAGGAGTATGAGCCGATATTATCTGACCCGCCGTGGGTCCAGAGCGAGTGTGAGTTAAGTTGGACGCACACCATAGAACCCGTGACCCACTAGGCATTTTTTATTTTTAATAAATTTAGTTAAAAATATATGTATAAATTATTAGATATGACAATTTGACTAATCGATCATTAAATCCGTGGCAGTTTATTTTTATTTTTTTATTATATTATTTTTTTGAAAGAATTTTTCTGTTGAATTGAAAGAATCATGTTATTATATTAATTAATGTTGGGAAGATCGGAAGAGCGTCGTATAAATGAATATTTTGTTTTATTATACGTTCATCAATTAATAACGCGTTGCACATAACAATAATTGAAAGGAAAAAAATTAATGAGTCC
>CAVNYN010274108.1:0-14802 GCA_963692815.1 Nyctanthes arbor-tristis
TCCATATAAAGCAGACTAGCCATAACAACATTTTTTCCCCACAATGCGGTCAGTGGTCCATAGACAACACTTTGTCCAACTAAAACTCCGCCCCACACTCTACACTTCACCATACCTTACTTTCTATCACACATTTACCGAATTTAGATGCGCATAAACTGAAGGCATGATTTTAACCCTTTTTCTCACGACACATGCATTTTTCTTTTTTAAATATTGGTGTATCAAAGTGTTCAATGTCAAGAGTATTATTGATTCAGCTAGGTTTATTTGACACGAACGAAACAAAGCGGTGCATGGGACGACTAGAAGGAACCAAACATCGTTGCATCTATAATCGCCAACTTTTATTCGAAGACATGATGAGAATGACCAAAGAGCTGTTTAGGGTAAGGGAAATCAAGACTATGGAAGGCTTCACCAATTGTGAAATTAAAACTCAATGTCGACGCGGCTATAAAAGTGGAGTATATATACGCAACGGGTGCCGTGATATGGGATCATAATGGTCTAGTACATGGAATTTGTCCAACGGGAATCATCCAGTTGAAGTTGTGGAAGCATTGGCTTTACTGGGAGGATTGAATTTGCCAAATGGTACAATTTTAAGATTCACAAGTGGAAATGGATTGTTTGTGAGTCACCCTGAACTTAGGCATCAATTAGGACTTCCATCTACGCACAGTTAAGATCGGAAGAGCAATATTAATTTGCTCTTGCCGAATATGGAATGTGTACCTCACATTTTTATTCGTGTGAAGCTAACCATTCATTAAAATTTCATTTTCTTGTAAATGGATTAGCAAATCTCCATTGTTTTTGAGTACCGGTCAGGATTTGAGTTAATGAGGTTCACAATAATAATAATAATAATAATAATAATAATAATAATAATAATAATAATAATAATAATAATAATAATGGCACAAGCGAGTGGCATATCACATATGGTCTATTTACACGTGTCTTGATTTAAGTGAATCACACGAATAAGATTACATTAACGTTGAAAGCATAGTTATCAAAACCGGACTTGATCGGCCGTCATATCGGAAAACCGGTGACTCGGCTAAGTGTCCGGTCCGATTAACAATTGATTATCAATATGCAATCGAACCGAAATTGATCCGGTGGGTTTCCCAAAGAACCGGTGACCCGAAAATCGAAGAACTGCCTGGGTTATTACACATCAAGGAAATTTAGAACTTAAGGGCCAATTAATGTCTTTTAACATCTTTTTTTCACCTAATAGCAACTTTCCATCGTCATTCTCTCACTGCAGTATCGCCATCCAACAATCATAGATCAAAAATTCTACTTCAAAGTGAATTACATCTAAAAGATATTTATTGATTTCATTTTCACTTGTGTGTAATAATATTTAAGGGTTGTACTATTTGAACAAAAATACATACAAAAATTCTAACAAAATTGGCACATGACACAATCCTATTTTTAACACATCACATCACTTTTACATCAACATTAATCACTTATGAAACTTGTCTATTTTGTCACATTTTTTGTCCTTTCTTTTGTCTAATTAGAATTTTTCGATATTTAATTACAAAATTATAGTAGAATTGACACTAATAGCAATTATTCATGCTATATTTGTAAAAAATAATTCAACGGGCTTATCAGAATTGACCCTACGGTTCAACTGCCGAATCACCGGTTGAACCAGTGAACCAAATACCAAGGTCCTCGGCCGGTTTAATGTCCAAACTGGGTCTGATAACTATGGTTGAAAGTATTATTGATAAGCATTGACAGCTTGAAAATAATGTAAAAATTCAATGACTTGAAAACATTTGGAAATGAGCAATTTTAAGGGGACATGAAAAGTAAATATTATTATATGACACTCTCATGTGACACACATTCATTGAATGTTGATTACATCACTACTTTTTCATCATCTAATACTAGTGTATCACATAAAAATGTTACCTAATAATGTCTCCTTTTCATGTCCCTTCAGAATTTTTCTTTGGAAATTTAGAATCCGTTTGCAACCAATTATAAGTTATTTTTTGAATTTTAAACACGTTGAAGCACATAATTCCACGAATTACACTATGGGACATTCGATTCCAGAAAAAGGTACATAGAAAATACATGCTACGAGCTATAGATTTTTTATCTATCAAATATAACATAACATTTCATCATCAGGTGCAAGATAAAACAGAGAGACAAAACTAAAAGGAAACAGCCTTTTTATGTTCAGTTAGAAGTCAATTAAAACATCACTTATTACATTTAACAACACTTTTATGATAACACTGTACAGAAAGAGAGTAGCTCAAATCGCTGCTCCTTGAATAAGATGATGAAGTTAGTCAATTTAGCTCTGATACAGTATAAATGGATCATGAGACAGCAGCTATACTGTTTCACCAATCAATACCCAAGTTCCTTGAGTTGAAGAGTTGATCAATGTATACAATGACAGGTGTCGACGAGGCAATGTAGTTTTGCATTTGAATTCGTGCCAAGGCTTCTGAAACAGATTATAATACTGAGGTTAATGAAAAAGTAATAAAAAGAATGAACCAAAAAGAACGAAATTTACCCTCAGAATCTACAGCTTTATCCCATTTTGATAAGCTCTCTCGCAAGTTAATAAGAGGATAGAGCTAACCCAGACACCAATTAACGAAAAAGTAAGCTCTCAATTCAGCCAAATAGGACTGCTAAACCACTTATCTGAAAACTAAGTAGCTCGAAAGGGACATATGCATCTATTTATAATTCTTTTCCTTCAATGAAAGTCCCCTGACAAGAATTTTTTTTCCAAAAAAGGTTTCATGCCCAAGAGAATCAAGATGTAACATTACAAGATGAACATGCAAACACATTTTTTGTTTTTCGTTGTGGCACTGAGCTATAACAGCAAAAGAGAGGGGAAAAACAAGCTTACCGTCTTCATTCAGTTTCTTCAGTAACTGTGACTTTGATGGAAGGGCATACATTCCTGCACTCACAGCTTTCCTAATAGCCCAACCATGATATGGAGCAAAGACTTGTGCATAAGCTTTTGATGCTGAATCTTTTAATGAGTTCCCCCTACAATAACAAGGTTCCAAGTCTTAGATAGCAACATTAAGTATGTTGTTAAGGTTTATGCTCATTATAAATTCATCAAATGTGCAAAATATCTGCTACCATGCTAAGATGAAAAATCAACGCACAAAGACCCCCCCCCCCGGAGTGGGGGTGGGGCGGTTACTCCCTTATGCCATAGATACACTGTCATTGCTAGACCCTCATGTCGCACCCAGGAGGTGATACCCCCGGGAAAAAAAACAAAAAACAACCGGGTACGTTTTAACATTCGCACAGGCTTCCCTCCATAGCTTTAAATTTCATTAGGAATATTTAAGTATTTAACTAGGTGCTGACATGTTTTAGCAAACAGGTCTCTCCAACTAACATACTCCACACATTGCAGCCCCGGACACTCATATTCAGAAGTGGAAAACTTGATCTTCTATTTAACTATTTCACACTAGCGGTCTGTCAGAGTTCATTGAAGTGAATCGGTAACTCTCAATCAAAGTGGCTACAGCAAAAGCCCAAAACTACTGATTTCAATACAAAATAACCACATTGTCACTTTTACAAGGCGTTTGATTCTCATTATAATCAGGTAAAATGAGTGGTGAAGTGTATGATTGTCATTGAGTAGCTGTCAAATAGGTGGTAGGTGAAATTATAATAAGAATCAAACACTACTTTAGTATCACGTTCTCTACAACTTCTAGAAAGTTGCTCATCTTTTATAAAACTACTAATTTGTCAATAAAATAAGGTCCCATAAACAGCTTAGGTGCAAGGTTCTCATCCATAAGATTTAGGCTTGCCAAGACCTATGTTGTCTAGTGGCATCCAAGTGGGCTTTGTACACCCTTGATTAAGAGTTCAATTCCACTTCCCAACAATCCCTTTGTAATTCTCAAAAAAAAAAAGGGATTAGATTGATCCTTGCTACAGAGGGTGAAAGCCAATTAGGTAGTGTAGGATATATTCTTTTATAAGCAGTTACTGATGGTGTATGTATTCAGTAAATCATCGGTAAGCTAGGTGGCCAACTTTCAAGAAATTAAAGAATAATGAAGATAAAACAAGTAGGTGTAGCGACACTGGTGACAAGTTGACAGGTAGTACATGCAGCACATAGATAAAACAACAAATGATCATGTGGGATCTGAAATAAGTGAAAATGCGGAATTCAGTAGGCATGAACTCAGGGGACATCCAACGGCGACAATAGCTAAACATGGTACTCTTCAGACTAAAGTATCCTCAAAACAATCAGTAAAATATGATCTAAACTACAAGTTGAGTGAATTGGAGACAAAGTGTTTCAGAGGGTATGCTGAATGAGAATTGGAAAGCTCCTATGCAAAGTGAGTATGAAGCTCGATTTACTTAGCAACAGAACCTGGAAAATGATAGACAGATATAAAGTCAGACAAGTAGCTAAAGGGTTCCTTCAAATTCACGGAATGGAATTCTATGAAACATTTCAGCTTGTTACTAGAAGCTAAACTCTTAAGAGTAATTCTCACCTTAGCTGTGTCAAAAGATTGGCCACTTAGGTAGGTTGAATCCCAAATAAAATAAAAGCACAAATAAATAACCTTCTCTAATGCTATGCTCGAAAGGATTGTTCTGTAAACAACCAGAATTCCCTATGAACCTGACCGATCCAACTTACCTATACAAGCTAGAAAAGACTCTATATGGGCTAAGGCAAGCCCCAAAGAGCTTGATTTGAGATGCTGAGAAGCACTTTGTTTGAGTGAGAAATTTACATAGTCAAAGGCAGATAACTCCTTCCCCCCCAAGAATAATAATCTAAATATTACCTTTTGCCTTCATTTATGTTGATGACATAAACATTGTTAGAACAAGGAAGAGCAGAGAATTGCTGCAGAGTTTCATCGATAAGTTTAACAAGCTCTTCGCCTTGAAACATTATGGGTCATCTTTACCAGTTCTTAGGAATTGAAGTTCACAGACATGCAACAGATTTGCACCTCACTCAAAGCAGTTACAAAGCATGACTGTTTGGGTGGTATGATCACCAGCATCTAGAACCTGCAGCTATCCCATGGCTACTCGTGAGCTACTTTCCAGGAGTGATGGGATATTGTTGAAAAATACAACCATATCCAGAGTGCAATGGGAGGCTACAGTTCTTGTCACAGGTTATGTTTGACACAACATTTGTTATAAATAAAATGAATCAATTTTTGCAAGAACCTATTGATAGTCTTTCGAGGCAGTTAAAAGCATTATCTGGTATCTGAAAGGAACTATTGAACAGGGATTGTGAATTCAAAGCAGTAACATAATTGGATGTCTCCGGATATGGAGACGGAAATTAGGCATTCATGCCTTTATGACATCACAAGAGGTCTGCTGCTAGTTATTTCATATATTTCCATGACAGCTTAGTAGCTTGGTCCTCATAAAACAGCATGCAGTCGCAAGATCCAGCACTAAGCCCAAGGCATTGGCTCAAGAAACATCAGAAATTTCGCGGCTACAATCATTACTTGGAGAGCTAAACATAAGGCAGAAATCTAGACCAGTCCTATGCCATGATAATCTTAGTACAAGTGCCTTAGCTGCAAATACGGCGTATCATGCTCGTACTAAATGTATTGAGCTAGGTATACACTTTGTTAGACTTGAGAAGAAGTTGGAAATAGGCTATGTACCTTTAGTAGCTCAAATTGCAGATCTTTTAACGAAGCCGGTTTCTGACTCAAGATATAAATTCCGTAAAGGTTTGACAGAGGGTGTTGGAGTTCATTGATCTGTGAGTTGGTATCTCTGTTGAAGTGGGTACGCGATAAAGGTCCAGAAACTACTGATAAAGTAATGCAATAAGCATAGTGACACTTTTACTTAGTATTACATTTTTCAAAAATAAAGTGCAGCTTAAGTTGCACTTCTCTTATAAACTCCTAATTCTTCTTTAAAATTAGGTTTCCTTAATCAGCTGAGACACAAGATTCTCGTCCCCAAAATCAACACTGAGCTTGGTGACATTTTCAAGAAATTATAGAAACAATTTGCCTGTAAACTTCTTAGCTTTACATTTAGTTCTAAAATAATGTCCTTGCCATACAGGGTGCCTCAAATTAACATACTAACTTTCCTCTTAGGTCCAATCTCCAGAAAATTTTACTCCCCAAATTTGTCATCTATAGACCTAGAAAAATTTAGCTTCCACTTATTCCAGAGTTCCTACTGAACTCCCATCATAGCAAACCCAAAGATGCTTTACTCTTTTTTTGAAGGGTAAAATCAAGCATTCAACCAAAACAGATTGCTTTGCAGTCTAGCTCATTTCAGCCTAATATATTATAAGAATAAGTGAAACAAATGTTAACAGTAGAGAGGACCAAACACACGTTTATCAAGTGCAAAAGTTAAAAGAAATAAACATACTCTGAAGCAACAATTTGCTCAAACAAAACTCTGACCATGTCAATCCCACGCTTCACTCTCAGAAGATTCCTCGTATGGCTACCTGCTGTCCTGACACAATTGGACTCAACATCCCTATCCATCATCACTTCTAGTGTTGATATTGATTTAGACGCCTTGCCAAGATCATCCACCTATTTTCAACAAGAATTGAAGGAATGATAAAACCACACAGAACATAAAGATTATATAAATTTATATCTTGCCTGGTAAAGTTACTATCCAGCATTGTGTAGTATTAGAAAAGAAAAGCAAATTCAATTTTTATCCAATTCACTCCCGTCACAAAATATGCTGAAGAAGTATATTTCTTTTACCCTTTAATGGGTGGGAAGAAAAAGATAAGCCATTCTTTATACCTGGATGGCCATCAGACCACCTTCAGAATTTGGAAGCAATATGTGTACAAATGAACACATAACAAAATACATTTAACAGAAAAACCGGAGTCAAAAGTTCAGAGAAATTGCTGATCTTTCATCACCAAACTAATACATAAACGGAATAATTTACCTACTCGTTTTGAGCAAATATCACTGGTGTCGTGTCCATTCCACATGTGTATATACATAAACAGATGTAGTTAGATAGAATATACTAATTCTCGACATCATATCACAAGCACACAGATAAACATATAGAAAAAGAAGTCCAATCAATAGATTTCGACATGTCTCTGATAATACTTTGACCCTCTAATCAACAACTAATCAAGATAATAGAATTAAATACACCAATCAGAATAACATATAACACACACACACACACTCAAGTTCAAATTTTTATCCAGTCATCAATAAAACTAGAACTAATAATAATAAAATATTCATTAAAAATACTACAAAAAGTTTCTTACTTTAGCAACATAATCGAGTTCGGCGAACTTGAAGGCGATGCCGAGGCAGCGAAACAGAGGGGAAACAAAAGAGCAAGCCAAAGAAAATGGACCCAATTCGATCCCCGGTTCTTCTTTCCCATCTGGGCTTTTGGAATTGACAGCTTTGGCAAGTTCTTTAAAGGCCTCCCCCATTTTCCGCAACGGTTTCTCTTCCTCCGCCATCGCTTGCGTGGGCAGCGAAAGATGGAAAACGGGGAAGGATTGGAATCTTCAGGCTTCAGGGAAGGGTCGTTTCTCAAGTTGCGCCTTTTTGTGGGTAGGAGGGGTAACATGGTAATATGGCATTAGATTAGGGTCGGTTTGGCAACTAACTATAACTAGCATGCTGCTTCCTCCGTAAGCAAAAATGATCTCCCACCACCCCGCCACCCAACTTATATGGTGGGAGATTATTGGTCTACCCACATACAAGTTTAATTTCTATTATAGAAATTATGTGCAGATAGATAAGTGAAATTAAAGTGTCCAGGTTGTTTGTAAGCAAAGCAAGTGAGATTTTCTCTATAAATCTTACTTGTGTCATGTTTTCTGACATGTTTATCTTTATTAAAAGAAAGAGGTTTAGTCTCTACCTGTATGTAGGTGGACCAATGATCTCCCCCTGTGTAAGCCGGGTGGTGGGAGATGCTTCTCTGTAAGTTCTTGTTCTTTCAAAGGAAGTAAAGATGATAATGGGAGGCTGTTGGTGAAGAGGAATTGAAAAGGAAAAGTGATTTAAAGTGAATTGTTAAAGTTATTCTATTAGAGAAGATAAATCTCTATGCAAAAGCTTTTCGAAGAACAAAATTATATTTGTTTTTGAGTTAATTGTGAGAGAAACACCTCTCTATAATCAGTGATTAGAATCATAATAATCACTATAATGAGAATTTTCTAGATTCCCACCATTGCAAACATGTAGAACGACGTGATGATGTAAAGCCACTGATCACCAGTGTAACAATTATTAGTAGTTTTATAATATTTTAGGAAGCCATTTAATTGTATAGATACACGCTGGGTAAGTTTTAAAAATTCAGATAGCGTGTATTTATATATTTACACTTTTAAGACTTTTAGAAAATTTTTATACCAATCATTAGTGGACAAAAATCTTGTACAACCACATTTAACGTGAAATTCAACTATAATGCAATAAAAAAAAAAAGAAAAATTTCTGGTACTTCAAGAATTAATATTGAAGACTTGTTAATCAAAATAAATGAAAACACTGCAAGTGTGTACATGGTCTTAATTTAAACAATAAATTAGGCTACATATAATCACTTGTCAGTCCTCTATTTACATGGAACACGTAATTTAGGACTCTTTGGGTATCAGGAGTTTTTTTGAGAAAAGACCATGGAAATTTGCACTTTTTTGCAATTCACCTTTTCACATATTCTTTTCCTTCTTCAAATAGGCCGATAGTTTCCAAAATTAAATCACATAATTTGAATTATTATTATTATCTACACTAAAGTAATTTAGTTTCCATTTCCCATTTTCCCACCTAAAATCACTTTTTAAATCCGGTTATTGCATATTGGCTATTAGTTTAACACTTAATCCTAGCCTTTGATTAATTTTTTATCTTTTTAGTATTTTTATTTATTTTTTATCTTTTTATCTTAATATATTATCTTACATAGAGATCATCAAGATAATTTAAATAATTAAACCAAGATCTTAGTTTTTCCATATAAGTTCCCTTACATCAAGGGAAACTTCCACATATTTTAGCTTAATAACCACTTGAATTTGGTTTTCTACGTTTAAAAATAATAATTAAATTTGATTTTTTTAACAGTTTTAAATCTTTGTGATTTTTAAATTTTATTTTATGTAATGTAATTCATTGACATTTATGCAAAATTCACAATATGAGTTCGGTTAATTTGTGTGACTATTAATTTTTTTTTTTTAAACAAAGTGATGCTTAACTAACTATAATTACTAATATTGAAAATTTTGAAGCACCTCCACAGGTGTCATTATGACACTTAAGTCTTATGTGGGTGCATAAATGACAACAATTGTCAAAGATACTATAATATTGGCACTACAATATTAGCTCTCTTGACCATTTCAAAATTTTTCTAATATTTTAAATTGGAAAATTTTTAACACTCAGTCTCATTTGAGTCCACATATAAACACACCATAAAGTACTCATTGTAAATGCCATAAAACTACTCATATTAAATCTATCTCCAAATTGGAAATCCTCATATTCTGAGTAGTGGGTTGAAAAATGCGCGATTTTTGCAAGCTATGAACACTAATATTTACACAGTTATAGTTAAAAAAATATGCATACCACGTGTCATCGCTAATATATAGTACAAAAGAAGATTTGAAAAAGGAGAGCTAAGGACATGATGATGCTTGTAATATGCTAGGCACTTGCAATGAACTTCAAGCATTATTTCTTCAAGATTGTACGTATGCATATTATGTGCACTGTTTTGGTCACAAATTACAGTTGACACTAGCTGCTGCAGCTAAAGATGTTGATGTGATTTGGTAGTTCTTCTCTCCTTTAGACAATATTAATTATTACTTCTTCTCCCAAGCGTGTGAACGAGTTGCAAGCTGCTCAAAGGGAAAAAGTTCAGCCTATGTTGACTGCTGAAGAACACAATTCATGTACTGGGGCAACCCAAATGGGTAATTGCAAAGGTTTGGAGTTACTTGTTGGAATATATTCTCATTATGATTGTACAAAGAGCTTGATAGACATGTACACTGCAACTTGTAAGGTACTTGACTATTTTAGTGTTCATTTGCAGTAAGGAAGATAGAGGGCTGAAAGTATTGATGGTTACAAACAAATGACGTGTTTTGAAGTTGTGTTTAACTAATAGTATGGGAATTATTCAGGTTCTTTGTCAATCACTTCAAAAGAAATCTATAGATATCTTGGCTGCTGTGAGATTTGTTTCTATGACAAGAGAATTTCAAAAAACTGAGAGATGATGGTTGGGAAGAATTTTTTCAGAAAGTGTAAAGTTTTGCACCAAAAATGATGTTGACATACATAACCTTGGTTGCTCATATAAGGTTGGTCATTGTCAATCTCGTGATCAGATTAATTATGGTGGAGCATCATTATCATTTTGATATTTTTAATGAAACAATAGATTTCGTACTCGTGGAGTTGAATATACGCGATTCAATGATACATCAGTTGAACTTCTGATCTCTTTCAGTGCAGCTTTTTTAATCCTAGAAATTCATTTGAAAATAATCTAATAATTATTGATGATATTTTCTATCGTGAAGATTCTTCAGATCAAGATGTTTCGTGCTTTCTAATCTGAGTCGGAATTTTGTGAGCTTGACGTGAAGAGTGATTCTCAATTTCAAGTATCTACACTGACTAAGTTGTGTCATATTTTGATTGAAATTGGAAGCTCGGAGACCTATATTATTGTAACTAAATTGATTCATCTTATATTAACTTTTCCTGTTTCTACTACAACAGTTGAGCGGGCATTTTCTATTATGAAACATGTAAAGACACAACTTAGGAACAAGATGGAGAATGGCTTTCCTGCTGTTTGTATGACATTAAACATCAAAAGAGAAACTGTTGAGAAAATAGATTTAGATTCTCTTGCAGATGAATTTTACATTTCAAAATTGCTAGAGAACTTCAAATTAAATTAAAAAAAAAAACTTTAAAGCTGTAGATGAATTTACAGGAATTTTACTTTGTCCAGGCAGGCTGGTTATTATATCTCTATGCATGGGGTGTGGTGATTGTAGCTTAGATGTGTGTCACACGTATATACATGCATAATAAGTCAATAGCCTACGCACTAAATAAAATTTCTGTATGAATTATTTGTATTGACTTTCTTAATTATCAGTCCCATGACCTTAATTCTCGGATATGCCACTGTACATGAGCCGAATAGTACAACTTTGGAAAGAGTTAGACGTGATCTAGTGAAAATTAAACTTGTTCGAACGAATTTGAGAAATGCAATATGCAAGAGCATATCAAACGCAAATCAGATATCAAATAGCAAGATCATTACCTGATAAATTTTTATATAAAATTTTGCACCATAACGTTGGCGCTTCATATATGGGTGTCATTATTGATATATATATATATATATATATATATTCACAACACAATCTTCGCAGAAATGACTCAGAGAAACGTGAATTGATTATTACCCTAACTCGCTTAAAAGTTCAAGAAATGAGTTAGAAGAAAATAAATAATTTTCTTTAATTAGTAATGTCACATACAAATCGTTCATATTTTCACTGTGTAGACTCATTCATTTTCCAAGTCCCTGTTAATGACAAAATTAAATCAGAGAAAATAAAAAGGGGGAAAAAACCTCATTTTGGATATATACACCGTTGCTTAAAAGTAGAATAAGAATCCAAAGAAGAAAAGAATTCTTAATGTGCAAAACACTGCAGAAGTGGACAAGTGTCTCTACACCTGTAACTCAACTGGCCATTTTGCATGCCACGTTCAATCCTTTTGCCTCCTTTATATCTGATATCTCCCTTACAACCTCGGTCGCCTACCACTGGATAAAGGTGTAAGAACTCACTGCAACTGTGTCAAGTGTGTGTTTTTTTCTTGGAGAAATTAAGATATGGCACGAACTGTGGCAAGAAATTTGGCTGCTCCATTGCTCTTTCTCAACTTGGTTATGTACCTCATTGTATTGGGCTTTGCCAGTTGGTGCATGAATAGGTATATCAATGGGCAGACCAATCATCCCAGTAAGTCTCTCTCTGCGTCTCTCTCGAGTCTCAAACATGTTTGGTATCCAGTACTCAAAAAGAAGATACGAGAGATTGAAGATATTGTTTTATTTGTGATTTCTTTTGAATTTATTATGCAGGTTTTGGAGGAAATGGGGCTACCATGTTCTTCCTTGTTTTTGCGCTACTCGCGTCTGTCTTGGGAATCGTGTCGAAAATCACAGGTGGGAATCATCTTCGGGCCTGGAGAAACGAGAGCCTCGCGGCGGCCGGTTCATCGTCCATCGTGGCGTGGGCCGTGACAGCACTAGCTTTTGGGTATTTATTACCATAATTAATATCGAAAAAAGAATTATAGCCCCATTAGCAATCGATTTTTGTTTTGAAATAAAAATGGATTTTAATTCGTCTAAATTTTATTTCAATTTATTCGGGTTTTTAATAATATAAAATATAATTATTAATCTTGGCTCATTCCTCTGCAGGCTGGCGTGCAAGGAGATACACATAGGAGGGTGGAGGGGATGGAGGCTAAGGATGGTGGAAGCATTCATCATAATCTTAGGGTTCACACAACTGCTCTATGTTTTATTGCTTCATGCCGGATTTTTCAGCAGCCGATACGGGCCGGGGTACACGGATACCGACTACGGGGTCGGTGCACACGGAGCTGAGCCAGCGCCAAAAGGTGGAGTCACGGGGACTAGGGTTTGATCACCAGTGATAAGGTTTATATTAAACGGTACTTATCTTGGTGGGGGGGGGAATGAACGTGTTGTACTTTGTTCGAATTTGTTGTTAATTTCTGGTTGTGTAAGTGATGAATGATGACTACTCGAATTTGTTGTTAACTTGTGGTGGTCTTATGGTAGGTAAATGGTTAAAAGACTCGTGTTCTTTTTTAATACGAGTTTGGTTTGTTTGAAGTATATATATACTAGTCTAGTACTAGTACTAGTATTTGAATAATTGTCTTGGAAGATTTTTAATTTTTTTTCTTTTTTTTTTTTAATTATACAATGGGGGAGTTGGGGGCCTTCCCGGAAAAAAAAAAGGGGTTGGGGGCGTTAAAATAAATGAATATATAACGACAAGGTTGGGGCCGTTCAAAAAGGGAGTTGGGGATAAACGAAAGTTAAAGGAAGAGGTGGCTTTTCCAGGCCAAATTCAAATTATGTTTTTTTCCCTACTATAATTAGTTACTAAAAATTGTTTTCATCCCTTTTAGAAAAAAAAAATAATAATCTACATCTATATCTATCTATATACACACACACATATATATTAATTAATTAATTAATTAATCCATTTAAGTCTTGGTACTTTTTGCACCGCGATTTTCCCGCCTTTTTTATTTGATAAATTTTGCGGTAACTCTCTTTTTTTTTTAACAAAAATTTTGATAAATTTTGCGGTAACTCTCCTTTTTTTAACAAAAATTTTTGTAAAAAAACTCAGAGAAAACTTGAACCTGTGACTATTAGGTTTAATAAATAGACCTTAACCATTTCGTACATTTGTTTTGTTTGTTAATCTTTTTTACTATTAAATTACCAAGTTTGAAATATCAATTCTAAAATAAACTCAAACTCATCATAATTTGTTAATTTACCATATCTACCGTGCGTATTAGTGAGTTTAATGTTATTTGATTTTTTTAATAAATTATATATATATTGAATTTGTTAGTTTTATTAGGAATGTTTAAAATAATAGAGGTAACAGGTATTTTTCTGTTATTGTATATATGTACGAAGATTTATATGTAAGAATGTATGTTGTCTTTAAACAATCTTGAACTTTACGATTATGAAGTCCATTGAGCTTATTGATTCAATTAATATAAGCTTATGTTTTTATATTTTCTGCAGTGGTGTAAATATTACAGATTTATATTTAACTATTTAATAATATATTTTAGTAAGTTTTTCTACCCGTGCAACGCACGGGTGATTTAGCTAGTAATTTCATATTTTTCTCAGTCTTCTCACAGCATTTCTCAACCGCATATTTTTTAAGAAAATGTCCTCGCAAGAGTAAGTTTGTATGGTAAATTACTAAATTCAGCCTCTGCCTCCTCTCCAAAACATTTATCATTTTCTATCTCAAATACCTAAGTAATATTAAAAACATAATATTGTATCGGTAAATTTCATGTATATAGTCCGAACCTTTGTATTTAGTAACAAATTGATCCACGTTCTCTTTTCACACAAGCAAGTCCTCAACTTTTCATAAATTTGTACCTAAAATCCTCGTAGATAGTTTCCATCCAATAGCATCATTAAAACATATACACCATTAAAGCCATCTATATACCATCTTATCTTACTATCATATAAAAGGACAAAGATATTAGTAGTTATCGGGTTACACAATGGTTTACAACCCATAGGTAAAATTACTTTCATGCCCCTTGCATGATTTGTCGTCTTTTTTCATGGTTCCGATACCACTTAGCGGCTGCCCTTTAAAACTCAAAGGCAGAATAAATAAAAGGAACAACCTTGTGAAATTACTCATGATCAAATCTCATCCTATACTGATGATAATGATATTTCTTATCATGATATGCTTTGATCATGTAATTCAATTCTTCTGCAAACTGAGCAATCCTTTGGCTTACTATTGTTATAGCAACACAATCATGAAGATTTTGTCTAGTTTCCCAAAGT